>JAIUCT010010372.1:0-46017 GCA_021307375.1 Tetraneura akinire | reverse complement strand
TTATATTCGATATTTTTTTATTTAAGAATTTTTCATTGATTTTTTTTTGAATTGTTCATATCCATGACTATATAAATTTTACACAACACAGGTTTATACACGAGTACGTATTTTATTTTTAAAATTCAGTTTTTATTGGTTTTTGTAAATTAATAAATATATTGTTATAAATATAATTATTTACTTTTTATAAAAATTCGTATAATAAATTTTAATTTAACCAGATTATTTCTTATTGTATAGGCAAATACTTATTAGTTATTATAATCATTAAACGACATTATAATTGTGCATTTGATGTAAAATCTTAATTCTTGAATATTAATCACAGGATAAATTGTGTGTGTATATATAAGACGAGTGATTGTTTATTTTTTATTGTTCTACATTTCCTCAAGAAATGGTATCTTTTGTTGAGGGATAATTAGGTTTGTCGCATTTATAATTGCTAATACCATTAAATGTGCACTGAAAATATTCGTTTCGTTATGCCTCCTCAAGTAGGTATTTGCCTTCAGATATATTTTTGAGTAATTTTGTTATGATTGCCTCAAGGCGTTTCTAAAATTACCTTTGAGACAAGTTTGGAAAATAAACCAATATGATTTTTCTATTTTATATAGAATTTACACAAACTGAATTAAAATTGACAACTTTGGCAAAAGTTTCAATTTTACACAAATAAAATATAAACAGCAAGAAAAGTGACTTTTAGGATTTATATTTATATTAGTACTAATATGATTTCGACAACGTGAATACGGGGTATATATACGAGTATTTTGATTAAATTCTGGTTTAAACTAAAATTACCATAATACCTACATCATATTCTTGGTTTTTACTTTTTCAGGTTATTCAAATTTTAAAATACTCGTACGTCGTACGTACAAAAATACAAGAGAAACATACATTTTCTTTTTTATTTAGTTTAATTTGCCTACATTATTTTTCCTAACACACATGTTTATATATTGATAAATATGAATGAATCATTAATTAATTAAATTATTATACGATTTCTTACGATTATATTTGAATACATATTTGTATATTGTTCATAAAATCTAAACTAATATTACATAACAGAATTCATTTATATCTAAACTAATGACAAATTAATAATAATAAAATATATAACAGTACCTAAATTAAAGAGTAGTCTATAGGAAAAAATTGATGAGTTTTTAAGAAGTTGGATATATATATGTATATTTTTTTTGATAGATATATGAATAAAAATATTAACATTCGAGTGATGCTTGTTGTATGCAGAATGTAATTTTGAATATATAGTTTCATTGAGTAATATACTACATAATATTATCATTAGGTACTATAATAGTTATTCTATTATAAACTGTACGATGTAGCTGCACATTCGTGTGACATTAATTATTTTAAATCGTGGAGATTTAAATTACAATAAACACAATTTATATTTTTTAGATAAACGAAATAACTTTTTTGGATTGAATGTTTAAGATTACGCTTAAAATCACAAAAAATGGTCACACATATTTTTTGGAAAATTATAAATTATTAATTTAAAATGATTTATGTATTACGTTTAGTAATTTCTTCAAAAATTAAAATATTAATATTATCTCTATTTAGTACCTATATAACATGATTTTTATGTCAAACATAATTAATTTTTTAACATGTTTTTTAATGTTTTTCAATGGAATAATAATTATATTATTCATTAATTTCTCATAATATGAGTTTTCAGTTTATAAATTATTGTTTTCTAAAAAAAATACTTTGAATTCAATATAAAATATAATTTCTAAAGATTGAAGTAGGTCTATAAGTATATACTTATAAATAATTTTAGTCATTTTAAAGCACATATTTTTATTTTTAATTTTAATAGAAATTTTAAATTTATTTTACTTTATGTACTTAATTCATTATACCAACTTATAATATTTATTTCATTTAATTCCTGAGTTCGTAAGTATATATTATATTATTTTAATTTTTATGAAAGTAGGTCAAGTATTAATTCATGAACATTTTTTTATAATATATTATATTTTATATATTACTTTTACTATTATTATTGTTTTTTCTTGATACATTCGATATTTTATTCCGATTTTATATTACATTTTATTATTGTTTTTCATAATATTGATTTTGAATTAAAATTTTTATTGAAATAACATTACATATTTTAATTTCGTCTAAATTAGAAATTATATTTAATTTTTATATGAAATAATTTTATAGATTAATATTATTTTTTATATTTACTGTAATTAAATTTTCCCCTTCAATGAAATACATAATTTTTACATATTTAATTAAATCGTATAATTTTTAAGATTTATTTTTGAGTATTAAATAGTTATGGTGTATTATTTAAAAAAATTAAATAATACGATGTATTATATTGAAAATATAGAATTCACGACTGCAAAAAGAAAATATATTATAAATTATATTTATGGTGTATTATTATTATCTTAGTTGCAGGTTTAGACTATTTCAATTACATTGTTCATAAAATCTATAGTATTCCATCAAAATCAACTTATTTTGTTTTGTTTTTTTATGCATATTATATTGAAATTTAGAGGTATAGTTTACATTTTATTCCGAATAAGAATATTTATATGACAATAATTTAGAAATAAAAATGTACCTATATTTATAATATATTATATATCATATAATAAGAATGGAATATCATTGAAACCCCCTAGCTTTATTCTGGACGGTCATGTAAATGAAAACTTCATTATTTTACGACCCACGTCTAAGCACGTTTAGCAAACTATAATAGGTATACAATATATTTCTTACGCGAAAAGAATATTTGAACTGACCTAAAATACGAGTATAATATATTATTATAGTTGAAGCCATTTATAAAAATATTTAATGTAGGTATTTTGTTTAGATGGTGTGATGACCATTTTAATATTTTTTTAAACGTTATACGAATAAATATTTTTGAATGTATTTATATAACATTAAGGTATGATGTATATTGATTAATGGTCAGATTTTGTCCGGTATTTACAAAAAATATCTACCATGGTCTTGTACTTTTATTATGAATATATTGTATTTTCTGAAATGAAAATTGATAATTTTTTATAATTTAATAATCGTAATCTATTGATGGGGAGAAATAATGATAGGTAGTAATAATATATATATATATATATGTATATATATAAAAATAAAAAAATAATATAATGAATAAATGATATTTCTGGTAATTCATATTTTTTTTTATAAATGCTTCTGTTTATCATCACTACTATCATTTAATATCTACTACTATCTAATAATATATTACTATCATTAATTTCATTTTAATATTATTACGTACTGTAAGATGCATACGTGTACGTATTTGTATTTAATTATTGTTTTAGATTTTTTGAAGAAGTTTTTCCCGAAGATAAAGATAAGATTCTTTTAAATTCATTACTTGCTATTTTTACTAGCTCTTTGTTATAGTAGTATTTCACAACCATCATTCATTCATACATCCCCTGTTGTGTTTTCTGTATTTTTATTTTTATTTTTTTCAATACGTTCGCTAAAGTAATTGTCTAGCTTACTTAAGCTCTATATGTAATTCTCGAACTTTTACACATTTATTTTTTCGCTTGTACTATTTTTTAAAGTTCGAATCTTTATATTTTTTTATTAGCAAATACCTTTTCATTATCAATTATAACAATGTATTATACAGTACAGTATTATCTGTCATCCAATTATAGTGGTATACATGAATAGTCAAATTAATAAGAATTCAGAACTCTGTCATATTAATTAAAATGTCATTATAAATTAAAATGTTTAGAAATATTTAATAATATATAAATATACCTCATATTGATTTAATTCAACTTTTAATGTCAATTAATTAAGTTAAAATGTTTAAAAATAAAGCTTATATAAAAAAAAATGTACCTATTAATAAATTGATTAATAATATTATTATGATTATACATTTAAATTATAAATATCATCATAGACCAAAAAGCCTTAGACTTAGACTAAAAATCTGGTACGATTTTTTAAGTAAGGCTTCATAATTTAATTATTAATTATTATGTGATATTAAATTTTAAACTAAACCAAGAAATTTTTATTTTTTAAAATATTGTTCAATTAACAATAAGTACCTACATTAATATCAATATTAATATTAATTTTTATATTTATTAATATTAAAATATTGTCATAAAATATAAAAATATTATTAATTAAAGTTTACATGAAATTGAATTTTCTTGCTTTACACTCGTATTTGGAAAATTTATTTATTATTTCTTTGTAATCCTACTCGTAATTTTGAAGCAATTTATTTTTCAATTGATAATATAGCAAGTAAAATTAACCTTTCTTGTGTCGTTGATGTTCTTACAAAAGACTTTATTGTCTTCAATTTATAAAAGGATTTTTCCGCATTAGCTACAGACTACAGCTAGACTACAGTTATGGAAATAGTAAGTATTAAATAATATTCTATAAGCTATTGTTTGTAGCATTAGCAGGATATGAATTATCAAGATATTTCACGATTTGTATAAGTATTTCAATTGTTTTTTAATAGCATTAGGCATTATCAGTATAAGAATTTTTAATTCGGAAAAAAACTTTAGTCATAAAACCATACTATGAATGTATAAGAGTAAATTATCGGTATTAATCGGGAAACATTTAAACATCAAATAGCCTGCAATTAAATAGCTAAATAAATATTTATAGGGAATAATACGAATAGAATATACATATATAACCTACCATATTATTACTTTAATTTTGATATTCTGTTAATTGAATAATGTTAGTATAAGACTAAATATTCGATTTTACATTTAATTTTTACTAGCCTAAAGTTTTAAGCTATATTTATATAAAATACAATTCGTATATATCGAATGAATATTATAATTGCGAGGCTCAAAATTTCAAATAGAAGACAGTGCAAGGCCTAGGGCAAGCACCATGAGGGCTGGTATTAAAGTCAGCACTGAATACCACATAATTTTTTAAAATATTAAAAATGGTTAATAAGTTAAAAAAAATTAAAATTAATTGATTAGGTTAGGTTAAAATTAAAAAAATTAACATGATTAATGAGCCAATTTATTTACCTATCTAGCTTATTTGGATTTAACATTTTACTATAATTTTTAACACAAATACCAAATGCCTAAACCCTAAATCGTATTATACAGAAAACATTTAAAATCATTCAATTAATTACAATTTTTTACATTTTAAACTTCAAAGTATTCAAACTATTAAATTTAAATTATATTTTATCAAGTGTATATATTTTTTATTTTTTAAATTTATTTAGATTTTTGATTAAAAAAAAATAAAAAAAAATTATTACTGATATAATATTGTGTGACATGAACCTTTAGCTTAATTTAATATATATGACAAATTACTATGGTTAGGTTTTCTATTTAAAGCCATAGAGATATTATGAGAATATAATACCAATTAAGTTTTGGTAAATTAGAGAAAGATATCTGGAATTACGATAAATGCATATTTGAAATTTCGATGATAAAATATAACAGGATTTAAAAAAAATAAAAGTTTACTTATATTATAAATATAAGTCATACTAATGCGATAAATCTCAAATGTTTTGACATATGACGTAATCAATCACGGTAATGGCTGATATTATTGCATATATTATTTCCTTAAAAATTAGTTTACGTAAGTTATTAGTTAACAAAATGTGAAAGTTTTAAAATGTTTTCTTCTTTAATAAATATTAAACAATTATATTTGTAATTAAATTGTGTATACGATTCGTTTGAGGAGAAAAATATTTGAAATACTATTATACAATGGTTTAAAATATAATATATTGTTCATGTTACCGGAAATGTTGACAATTAGAAAATGATGACAATTCCTATAGACAATTTTCACAATATTTCTAAAACGGTTAGGAATTGTCAGCATTGCCTAGGAAATTTTAACATTTCCTAACAATGTAGAATGCAATGATGACCAAATTAATTAATAAAATATATTATACATCATATTGCATATTATATTATTATATTATCACAACTTAAACCACCGTCACACTTGGAATTGCAAATTTGAAATATAGATTTGCATGCACATCTACTTGTTTTGCATTGGCTGCACCTAGTATAACATTTAAATTTATATTAACTACAAATAATAATTCCAACACAGAAAAAAGAAATATTAATATTTATGTATTATAGGTACTTAGATTATGTTATGTAAAACAAAAGAATAAAAAATAAATAAATTACTCTAATATTGTTAACTCCTATAAAGTCTCCAGGAAATGATGACAACTCCTAAAAGAGTAAGGAATTGTCAATATTGACTAGGAATTGTCATCATTTCCTGAAATGTCAATATTTCCTGAAATGTCAACATTTCCGGTAACATTCATATTTTATGAAAGACAAATTATAAATTAGGTATAAAAAAATCATAAATTTTTTACTGATTTGTCATATACGAGTATATTTGATAATATAGTCATTAAATATTTTTTTAAATAGTTTATAATGAATATTTTCTTAATTAAAAATTACTTCTTAAAAAATATTATTTGTAGGTAATTTTATATTAGAACGAAGGATGATTTTATATTTTACCGTAGTAAATTTGATTTTTTTGATTTGTATTTCAATATATTACCTTCAAATTTCAATATACAGGTATAGTATTAAAAAGAAAAATATTATGATTTGTATACATTAAAATATGTAATCTCTGTATTTTAAGGTTTATCTAATTAAAAAAATAAAAATAAATACCCAACGAATTTTATATAATATTTCCCCCAGAAGCAATCTTTTGGGTCCAAGTAAATTAAAAAAAATATTTTAATTGTTATTGAGTATCCTAGAAATATATTTTATCATTAAGAATGATATTTATTTTATATTTTTTATTTTAAAAATGTATTACAGATTCTTTTGTAGTGGATTAATTTAATTTATAGACTATCATTATTATAATAAAACTTCTATAAATTACTTTGATGGTACTACGTAATATTATAAACATAAACAAAAACTTGTAAAAATAATAATACAAATATATATATAATAATATTATAATACATTGATGGATCACCTTATTACTTTATTACATATAAAGAAGAAAATATTATGCGAAAAACTTAGGTAATCTATACCTATACCATATTTATGTTTAGTAAAAATATAAATTATTATAATTTTATTAAAAAAAAATTGAGTTTACATAGGTAATACTCGTATTATGATTTGGGAAGCATTGAATTTAAAAACTAATATTTTTATGTACACATTTTTTTTTTTTTTGTATAATCAAAATTTACTAGAATAAAATTTAAGTTTCATTATGTTTTTAATCGTTGAATGGAAATTTATTATCATAGAAAATAATCAGAAACTTTTTAATCTTGATAATTTTGAATTTATTAGAATCTAATTAATTGTCTACCCATCATGGAGTACAATAAAACTTAACATTATAATATATACTGATGTACGGTAAAATACGAATCGAATTTTAAAGCTTCTTGGACCAGAACAAGAAATAGTAGAGGGTTTTATTTCAGTAATGTCGATGATTAAAATTAATATCGTAACATCATCTTAATTATACAATATTATAGTTTCAATCTTAAATTATCGTTAATTAATACTAATAAAATATTTAATTGTTTGTCGTATGTTGTAAGTTCGATAATATTAAATCGATAGTTTATATCTAAAAAAAAAAAAAAAAATCATATAAATATATTTATGTAGCGAAAAAAAAGTACAAAAAGTTTAGGTTAATATAAAATATAAATTTTAAAATTGAATATAATGTGCATTTAAAAGAATTCCGTTAGCATGTAGCATTGTATAGTTGAGTTAAAACTAAAAAATTTAAAACGAGTCACACGTTAGTTCGATTTTAAATTTTATAAATACGAAGTGTAATAATACCGTTATATAATTTAATAAAATTTTATAAAATAAATTAGTTGTATCAGAGAATCCAGGAAATCAATTAGTAATCTGTTATCAAAAAACACACAAAAAAAAGTCCTTATCGGAAAATGTTTGCCAGTTAACGTTTTTAGTATTTAATATGTCTATCTAGTGTGGAAAATAATTTATTTTGGATAATATACTAAATCAATATAATATATTTAATATATTTACTAGACGCGTTAATTATTCAAATGCGCTAACGTGTCAACATTGACAGCGTATCACTTCAAAAATGATTAAGGTACCTACGTGTAGGTATAACGTTTAAAATTAAACATAATCAAACATAATTGTACCGTATTTATTTTGATAATTTAAATAATATGCATTAGAATGTATATAATAATCAAAATTAAACAATAGTAAGTTAGTAAACAATAGTAGTAAGTTTGCTTATTTATTACAATTTCTAATATAATTTTTAATTAAAATTAGTAGTGAACTTTTGACTTTTACAATATCTTTTATGAAAGTCAACCGAATTTGTTTGTTTAAGTGAAGTAAATATATAAATGTTAATACGCATACTATTTGAATGTTAGTTAATATATTATAAACGAAACTTAAGTTATTAAATGTGAACTGATAATATAAACGTATATCATACAAACGTACATTTAATTCAACCATTGATTAATAAAATATTAACTGTTTTTAAGTAAATTGTAAATTAAGTATTCGAGTATATTAATATTATTACATTTACATTACTGTAAATAAGTCGTGAAGCTTCAAACCTATATAGATGATTAATAAAAAATGACATTATATTATTTATTTCTGATTGAAAATTTCATAACTTCAATTACATTTGTTTCCAATTTATAAAATATATTACATTAGTATATTACCAATTTTCCTTATATGTGATAATAATTTTAATTTCTTGTTACAGCGATTAATTTCAATAATTAAATAATTTTATTTAATATTGAGAATTACAATATTACAATATTACTAAAATTTAACACTTGTTCTGAATAAGTATATTTTGTATTTAAATTCTATAATGTACGAGTATAGCGTGAAAATAATTGGTTGTTATTAATAACTATGAGTTTATTAATTATTAAATACAACGAAATCTGCCAATTTTCTTAATATTCTAATGTCAGCTGTATTACAATTTACTGGTAAGAAAAACGTGTTAATAAAAACACGAATGAAAATTATTATAGTTTTTTTTTAAATTGTTGACTCTAATTACATTTTAATTATAAAAAATACATAAGTTATATATATATATATATATATATGAAAAAAAGAAAAAACATTTATATAATATTACGAGTATACATTATGCTTGTAATTTATATAACTTGTATCGTAGGATTTCTAATATTCTCGAACATTTTTACCCTCCGGAAATAAAATATTTCCTTGATAATATTTTTTACTCCCATTAAAAGTATTTTAAATTATTTATATAGATATTTTATAATTTTAGTACGAGTACCTAATAGGAAGAGAAAAATAAAAACCTTTATTAGATTTTAAACATTTATTATCTTGAAATTAAGCTCATTTTTTAAAAAAAAATTTATTTTTTTCGAATAAAATCGTTATTTACTCGTAGGTATATTTTTATGCGTTGCAGTAAATTTACTATTTAGTATAATAATTTGAATTTATTTCATTTGAATTATACCCTAAACTAGAACGCGAAAAATTAAAATATAAAAAAATATAAATAAAGTGTAATTTATAATGTAAATATATAACATAATATGTTTGTTACAAAATTAAAAATATAAAACATATAGTTTTAAATTTTCTTAAATTTTAAATATTAGTATTTGAACAAATTTGAAAATACGAGTAGTGTGACTCTGAATGCTTATAATTTCTTATCAAATTATTTAACAGAGTGGTAAAATGTTCGTATACGGTTTTGTTCTTTATTGAATAAAGGTACATAAAATTTATTCTTATAGGTATCACGTATCCCACTTCAATAATAATATGACTTTATATAGGTACGTACTTGAGATTTCCATTTAAAATAATAGGTACTCGTACTAGTATAAAATTATATATATGTATGTGTAATTTGTAATATGAAACTATATTTTATGCAATGTGGGAGTAATATTATGATAATATTATATGAAATCATATTTTAATGATCCTTAAAATATATTATTGCAGAGGATATAATATAATATATGATATATATTATATTTGAGGTTAAACAATAATTTAAAATTAAAACTCTATTATTTATAAAATATTATTAATTGATAATTGCATATAAAAGTTGTTTTTTCACATTTCACTGAATGGTGTCATTGAACTATGGAAAACATTTTTGATGATAATAGAAAATTTAAAAATGAATATTAAAATAAAAAGTTTTTTATTGGGCAATTATTTTTGAAAACATCAAAATATTATCTACAAGAATTTGGTTCTAAGAAATTATGCGTTTGTAAATGATCAAGCAAGTCTTCAAATATTCTTGTTATTGTTTTGATATTATCAAAATACTATCTGTTATATTAGTATTTAAAAAAAAAAAAAATACGATTTTCGAAATTCTTTAAAACCGATATATTATATCTTGTGTTTCTCTTATTGTCGAACAACTGTAGCGATCATTTTGCAACTCGCTGTCAAAATTCGTTTCGCCAAGTACATGGTCGTAATCACCGCGACGACTACGTCCAGTGAAAATTGTTCGTACCACTGGAGTTGGGTAGACGGTAGTTTTAATGGTAAAGCGTCCCAGTACTTGGCCACATATTCTATCCAGTACACAGCCATTTCCAGCGGATCTTTGTTCCGATCACGGTACAACTGTGACAATTTTTTTGCATTTATCGCATACCTGCGAAAAAATAAATCGTATATAACATATAAAGTATAAATGAGATAAAAGACATTAAAATGTGATTTTATTTTGCAAACATTGTAGATATTATTTATTTTATTTACTTAAAACATATATTATTATTATACTCGTAGTATAATAAATAATAAAATACATTGAATTGATATTAATTTACATTATTTTTATCAATTTTGCATTAATTATCATAAATTTGTTAAATTTTTACCAGTTTATCAAAAACGTAAAAAAAAAAAAAAAAAATAATGCGCATTAGACTAATTTTTAAAATTTTTAAATTTTGACATGTTACGTTCGTTCAAATATTATTATATTGATCTTACACGAAAGTAGATGCATATATAATAATAATATTTATAGATCTGAGGACTATCGACTTGTAATTAATATTAAAACTGTAATTTTAATAAGAAAAATTACATACAGAAATAAATATAATTGCTCTATTGCAGCTTTTTTTTAGAGTTTAAGTACAAAAGAATTTTCACGTGAACTCCATTTTACGAATAACACGTCTTGACTTTGGTACACTCACAATTTTAATTAAATTGTGTGGTAATTATTTAAAGTTATCACCCGGAGGCGTTCATTGTAGTTTGGGTATACCTAGTTATTTGTAATTCATATTTTAATTTGTATTCAAGTTCGGTTTTATTTTCATTCGGAACAACGGTGCAGATAAAGACAAAATAAGTGTTGATGACAGGTTTTTAATATAAGAAAATGTAAAAGGGTTTATTTGTGATAGGGTATGCATATATATATATATATTAATTAAATACAGTGTGGTCGGTATAATGGCACATGAAATATGTGTATAACAACGAGTTTTTATCTCTACCGAATTTCTAGTAATCATCAATATATTATAAATAAAATTGTATCGATATCTCTATTATATTTTATACTACGGTCGTAGTAATCCACGAGGTCGTAAAAGAAATATAGGTCTGTATTAATACGGTATAGCAATTATTTAGTTGATACCATAATCATAATACGACAAAGAAGTTTTTGTAGGTGGTTATATTTACACGTGGTTTGATCTGGCTGCAGGCGTTTAAATTATTATTATATCTTTATTGTTATGTCATGTGCGATGAGAATATTATTATAATTATTATTATATTTTATGTACGATATTATATTGTTTAACAGAAAAAAACAAAAATGTAGTCGTTACATTGATTTTATATTTATTGTATGTGCGAAAATCGGTTGACCCGTTTTACCGCACAAATAAATTGTATAATAAATTATACTCCTTTCACAGTAACGACCGAAATATACTTTGTTGAAAAAAAATACGTCGTAAATATATCCGAATATTATTATAGCATCTAATAATTTGCAGAAATATATATATATTTTTTTTTTTCTAATAAATGATGATAAATGAAAATCAGAAATTATGGATTCACGGGGATATTACTATATTACATTAATGATTTTCATAAAAACGTACACGTGATGTGCCTACAAATGTCCAGTTTTTAAAACTAAAATATTTCAACAAAGTGTTTACGGTTTACGGTATTATGCGTATCTAAAAACGTTGCTGGAAAATGTTTTATAATTTTAATTGAAATAAAATTGAAATATAATATTAATTTCAACAAATAATTCAAATTATATATGAAAAATAAAAATAATAACAAATTATCACGCATATAGGACACTTAAATATATTAATGCATATAATTGATTAGTTATATTAGGTGGATCGAGAGTACAAATAAATGTTTGAATATAATAATGTACTATAAATATATATTTTTCAATTTTATATATTTATACAAGAGAAACATAAATTCAAAATCTTGTAATACCGTTCAAGTAATATTTAATAAAATACTTTAGTGAAGTTAATGTATGATATTATTGAAAACTTCTATATTAGTTTCCAAAGAGTTTCTCACAGTCATTAAAGATTATTACATATTTATCATATTAATATTATAATCGTTATAATATGCTCCGAAAAATAAATCAGGTATAATACGTATTAGTAATCTTTTTCAAAAAATAATTTTCTATTTTCTACTATTGTTAAACTAAAAGTAACTATTGCAATTGCTAGTGGTGAGGGGGAGAAAGGCTCAAATAATGATTTTGACTTTAACTTTGCTGGAAACTGGCTAATGTCCAAAGTGAACTTTATCTGCTCAAGCTCGGAGCAAACAAAAAGAACCGTATATTATATGATACTAATAATAGGCATATTATCACGAAAATATCGACAATTTCATTTCATACAATGCAGACTGGCGTATTTATAGGGTGTGTTCTCAATTTTTCAATGATTACTAAATTATTATTATTATTATTATTATTATTATTATTATTATTATTATTAATAATATTATTATTATTATTATTATTATTATTATTATTATTATTATTATATTATTATGTGTATGTACAGAATATCAACTTGTGCATGGCTACAATTATATAACTGAGTTGACAATTTAAATTTTTAATTAAATGAATATTTAGTAAATAGGTGTGCGGTTTTTATATAAAATAGTGACAATCATTTGCCTGTCATTTACTCACTTGTCATTATCTAGTATCGCAGTTATAGTTTCGTAGAAGACTTGTTCATCAATCGTATCGAGGTTCAACTGAAGTCCACACTCGTTTTGAACAATGAAATTCATATTGGAAAACTGATCGGCAAACAATGGTATGCCGATAATAGGCACTCCTGAATAAAGAGCGTCTAGGGTTCCCATTAGACCGCCGTGTGATATAAATAATTTTACATTTGGATGATCTATAATAAAAATTAAAAATATATATTTACTTTTTTAGCTTTTATATTGGTAATTTTAATCTATTATTATTTTTATTTAATAATAAGTCTGTTTTTTTTTTGCCAAAAAAAATATTATTTAATTTAAGATTGAAAACTTACCGAATTATATTATAATAAGTTGATATTTATTTAAAGTATATGGAATAGAGAAATATAATTTAAAAAATAATTGTTTAATATCATATAACAACCAAAAAATTTAGATTTTATGTAAATATTTGCTGTCTTTAATAATTTTACAATTTTGTATTCGAATGAATTTTAAAATAGATATTTTTTTACGAGACCTACTTGAAATAATCTTTTAAAAAGTATGTGTTTTAATTTTTTTGACTGTAAAAAAACATTTGTACGACTTTGAGTTGCATTATTATTATAATAAGAGATGTATTTCTACCGTTTTTGTAACATAAATAATGATCAATTTTAAAATATTAAAATCAATTATTAATCTGCAATGTTATGAAATTGTACCTATATCACAAGAGACTATTATACACTAGTATTCTTTAATATACATAATCGTAAAAGATGTTATTGAATTATTTTAATATTATATTTATTATATATTTTATTATTTTATTATTTTTATGCATTTATCAAGTCATAGTAAAATAAGATAAATTTATTGTTTTAATAATTACTCAAAATAAAAATAATTATAACTTAAGTCATAAAAACGGTTTAATTAAATTGTTTATTTTATGTCAAGAAAAAAGTTATTTATAAAAATATTTTAATCTAAAAAAATGTGAAAAATGTGTTTATTAAATGTTATCAAAAGTGAAATAGTAATTTTATGTAATATTAAATGAAACAATTTATATAAATTTATACATACCAATAAATTCCCTTATAATATGTATTATTATTATGTAAATATTGTCGAAGGCAATTATTTTAAAATCGTTTTTTTTTTTTTTTTAAATAATGTAAAGTATAAAACAGAAACTCTTTTTTATGTGTTTTCAAAATATAATATTTTTAGCTATAAGGTTTATCAAGAAAAATAAAAGATTTTATTAAACTTCTTTCCATTACAAATTAGTACAAATTAGCTGATATTAAGCATAATTATATAAAATAAGAATAACTTTAATTCCCTTAATTTTCATTTTAAAATATAATAAAAAAAAAAAAAAAAATTAGTGATGACTAAAATAACCTTTACTAGAATCGGTACTATTGAGTAAAATATTATTATCGTACGATTTAGTCGTTTTAATAATTCACATAGGTATTTATATTATATATTTTACATTATATTTATTGATTTTTTCCATACACACATAATATATTTGTATTATTACTTGAGTGTATTATAATAATAATATAGGCAATACTGCAGTGAAGTAATAAATTAGAATATTAATATTATTATAGATTATTAAATTAGTAAAAATAATTTAATATGTTTTATATCAATTGTATTATAATATTGGATACATTATAAATTGTAATATATTTATATATATTATATATTAATTATTGATTAAAATATACAAAAAAGAAAAAATATGGTAGAGAAACATTTTCATTATACATTTGGGCTTAATAATTAATTATGCATTATATTTAAATTTTATTTCAAGTTTATTGTTATAGAAGATTTTTTTTTACTATAATGCATTTTAAATATGATGCCATTTATGAAATATATTTTATAAAAAAAATTAATTTACCTATATTTTATATATATATATATATTTAATAAACAGAAAAAGGTAATACAGTAATATATTGGTATTACTTTTTTACAAACTACATATTTCATTAGCCAAATGTATTATATGTATTATTTTCGTTATAAAAAATTATGATATGAATTGTGATTACAAAAAAAAAAAAAATTATAATTTTAACAATAATAAAAAAAAAATAAAGAATCCTGGACATTTAATAATGTTCATTATATTAATGTGTTCACTACAATTTCTAACTTTTAACTAATTATTTGAAAATTTAGCGACCCCTTTAGTTTTCGTGTCACATAATTTGACATTTTAAGGTGTTTTAGGAATATAATTTGTTGCTAGTAATGTCTTTTTCATTATTTAATTACGGAAATACATTACCACATAGAATATATTTTTCTATTAAATTAAATCACACTGAAAGTTTTTTATGTAACGTGACAACGTCTCTTTTAACTAGTTATATTGTTATGTTTACAAAATAGTTTTTAACTTGTATTTATAAAGTATATAGTATTAAACTTTTTAAACTTTAATAAATAACAAAAAAAAAGACATTTCATGATATTAAAATAATAAGCAATAAAGGAATAATAGTATATATAAAGAAAAAGAGAATATTATATTTAAATAATACTTAACTAAAATAAAACTGCATTTTTTTTTTTTTTTTATATATAAATTTGCAATCTTTTAAATATTAATAAAAATAAAAATAAAATATTTAATGACTTAATATTTTATAAGATTATTTATTATATTAGATATTTGAATTTGATAAAACAATATTTAATTAATTTTGTTCAAATATTTCTAATCCGAAATTATATACCTAATTATGTACTAAATAGCTAGTTAATTGTTTTTATTTTATTTATTTATATACCTATAGGTATAATTTTTATTTATATTTTCTCATTTAAACCACTTAAACCAAATTAAGTACCTATTAATAAATTTATAATATTATTATTATTTATATAATTTATAATTTTATACAATACCTATTTCAAATTAAGATTAGTATTTTTAGATTTGGAACGAAGTTTTTTTACAATGATTTATGTTTTTTTTTTTTTTATTTGTATGTAGTAGACAACTTTTTTGGGTTGAAATAAATAAATTATGTTCGATTATCTCATGTGCGGGAGGTTTTCGGTTGAGAATTTCATATAGTTAATACTTTTTTGAATTTTTTAATAGTATTTTCAAGCGGGAGGAAAACTACGTAAAAGATTAGGTACGTAAAATCACCGAAAATATTATGTATTTAGGATTTGGCTATAATTTATATTTATGATCTATATTGTAACGACATATATTTAATAATATTTATTAGAAATTTTTTATGATTTATTATTGCTTCAACATCATAATAAATGTACTCGTACAACCTTATATCCATTCACACATATTACTATATATGGCTGGACAAATATTATACTATTTTTAATTAATTAAGGAAAATAAAATATGATTTTTTAAAATTTTACACATCCTTAAATTGTTATTTTATTGAAAACAAGCTATTATATAATTAAATAAATAATTATAAATAATTTATAAATAATTTTTAAAAGAAATCTATATAAGTAGTAGAATATCTAAATAGTAAACAGTATTAAAATATAATTTATATTCATATTTAGTAATATTACGTACATATTATAATCTATAATTTACATAATATACATTTGTAATAGTAAATAATATTTTTTTTTTTTATAAATAATTCAAAATATTTAAAGATTTAAATACCTAGTACCTACAAGTAAATTGAAAAATATGCGAAGTAATATATAGTTTTTGCCTTTTTGGATATCAGATATATGATTTATAGGTTAGGTTACCTATACAGCTATCCAATTATTTTGATTATAAAATATATTACTTTTATCATATTTTATAATTTTAATTATAATTTCTGTACAAAACAAATTACAGTTTAGGTGCCTATTTATTTATTATTATTGTATGACATATTAAAACCCATTATAATATTTAATTTTTAATTATAATATGATACTATATATTTAATAAATGTTACTTTTAGGTTCTGAGTGAAGTAATGCATGTATGATGTCATTTTTTATGTATGAAAGAATGAACAATACAGGGTATGTTATTAAGTAGGTACTTACATAGATATTTTATTATAAGTGAATAAGTGATAACATTTTAAAATGGTTACTTTGAGTAAAAAACGAAATATAAAATACGGCTCTTTTCAGAGCCAACAAATATTATAAAGGTTTACTAGGCGGTACGGTAGAAATATGTACTCCGATCGTAGACGCTCATGCACTACACAATCAAGCGCATAATAACGAGCTGTCATATAATGAAGCTCGTCACATTCAAAAATAGCACAAAAGGAGAACGACCAACCGAAATTATTTATTCCAGTCATAGTAACAGTCTAGTCAACATCTTCAGGCCTCCGGACTCAAGACTACGGAAATAAGAACGAGCTAACCAGTGAACGACCACCGCCAGTCCGAATATGGTCCACTGGCACACCTCACTTAGAGTGTGTAAGTTGAGACATAGTACCGTGCATTAAATTGGACTTACGGATTCGGCAAATCGAATAAAGGCCAATGATGAAAATTCCGCGCCAGCCACGCCGTTGTGAACGAAGGACCATTACCTGATAACAGCAGCTCGAACATCGAAAATGATCAGGAACAACCACACCATCGGAACTTTTGCATTCCTTGGATCGATGTAAAATTCCGAACCCACCATAAAATAGTCCTGTCTGCAGGACTGATAAACAACGACCTACCTATTCTCGTTGCACCAGGACTTTCAAGGAGTATTTGTAATTTACTTAATTTCGCTAAATTCGTGAAATGTCTTTGTAGGTCCCCGCGTATTGTAATACTCATTGGGTCATTTTGGGTAACGCGTCTCACTCACTTACAAATAGAGCGACCTATTTGGGCCAGCGAAATCTGGATATTGACGCACCGGTGTGACCGCTAACATTAGCTTCGTCCGTCGGTGCTTTTAAGTTTTAACAGTATTACTTGTGAAATAAAAATAATAGTATAAGTGAATAAAGACCAGCATGATACCATTACCAATTGTGTAATTATTTAATGAAACGGATAGTGAAACCTACCACCTAAAGCACCGTTTCAACTTTTACTACAAGGAATAATCGTCTAATTACCATAATAAGCATAATATGATTACTGTAGAAATTAATAAGTACTCTATTAAGGTAATTTTTCGAATTTCTCTAAATTGAGCTTATGGAAAATCTACTAATAAATGAAGAATAAACGTCATTTTTCACAAAAACTGAAATTTTGACGAAATTGATTTCAATATTTCATGATAACTCAGGCAATTTTGAACTTAGAGACTAGAAAAATTTGTTGGGTATTTAAATAGGTATTATACGTAATAAAATTTTGGAACTATACTCGTAACGTTAATCTATTTACAAAATATAGAACTTTTAATGTTTCCTAAAATTCTCGTTTTTATCTATATAATATTTCATATAATTGGTAATTTTGGGTTTTGTCTGAAAATTTTACTGAAGTATAATTATATATTAATTAATATATAATTACCAAAAAATTAGAAAAATCCCACGTCTTATTTTTTTTTTTTATAGCTGTTCAAAATTGATATTTTTAGTGTAATCAAAAATTTAATAATCCATATAGGTTATATTCTTCTTATTAATTCTTCAATATTTTACAATAATGTTAAATGAAATTAGCAAAAAATTTCAAAATTTTGTTGAAGCTCAAATATATATTGCTAATCTCAGTTCTAAATTATTGTGAATACTACATTGATAATTTTTTTTTCTTCTTTTGCGGTTTAAAGTATAAAAAAAAAGCTGATACTGCATGGCTATGGAAAGAATACAGGTCTAAAGAGGATAGTGCTGTTGAATTTTGATTATAATTTGAATGAAATGATAAATCATTCAAAAAACGATTCTGAGCGAAATACTGACAGATTTGGGTACTTATTAGGTTTTTATAGGCATTTATATTGAACGTCGAGAGTGTATGAATGTAAGAATTTTAATCAATACATAAATTTTCTGATGAATTCCGCACAAAATCGTTTTTACGAATGTAATGATTTATCGTTGCTTTAAAAATATCAATCAAAATTCAATACTATACATTTTAGACATGTATCCTTTCCAAAGCACTATCAACTCTTTTTTTTTTAATATTATAATATACAACTAAAAGTTTATATAATATTGTATAATAATAATCGAATGTAATTATTTCTATTTCTCTTTTTATATTTTGTGTAGATGTGATTAGGTATATAAATATATAAGTATTAAATAATACTTATGATTCACAATGTAATTATTTTAATTTATAACGTTATATAACACAAGAATATAAATTATAGTATCATTCACGTTCATCTTTGGTACATTTATTGTATTTTTTTTTTTTTTTTTTTTTTTGTTTAATTTTGAATTAAAAAAAAATTTGAACTCTGTAATATAATATATTAAAATAAGTTTTACGGTATTTTGTTCAAATTCTGTTTTACTAAAAACCAATGTTATTTTTTTTTTTTTTATACTTAGGTACTTAGTAATGGCTAGTTCATTGTTATTTACTATTGTGAGTTTGGGTATTCAACTAGTATAGAAAGTTAGACCATTTCACAGGAATTTAACAAACTTTATTAACCAAAATATAGTTTTCATCTTTTGTTTTTAGTCGTGTATATAATCCTATTATTATGATGAAATTTATTGATTTTTGAATGTTTAAAGTCGGTTTAAATGGTTATATGAAGTCGTTATTGTAATATAATTTATATAAAGGTTATTAAAATATTAATAGATATCACATTTTATATTATTTAATTTGAATAAAATGTTTATTATTAACTTTGTTCGAAATGCCGAATAAATTTATTATAATACATTCGAATAGTTTTGACGATTATTTCATATTCTCTTAACATTATTAATTGATATGTTTAAATTCATTTCAAATGATTTATAAAGTGAGTCATGTGTATTGTGCCAAAGGCATGTGTATATTATTATGATAAATTAAAATATATTCTGTATAATAATGTAGTTTTATTCTTAAATAATAATATATTGTATGTTATGATGATTTACATAAACAGCATACAAAAGTAAAGCGGCGGTTAAAATAATACGAAAACTGACTGTGGTTTGGAAAATCAATATTTTGATAAATGTTACGACCGTTGTTGAAAAATATTTTTTTAACCCCTGGCAAAGAAATCGCGTGATAATATTTTTATAATTATTCGTTAACCCGAAAACGTAACAGTATACACTAACATAAAAACAATATTAAAAATATTATATTACTGCATTGAGTGTCGCAAATAATTATGTGAGTAGTAATATAATAATATTTGCTGAAAAATGTTCAATTGAATTTATGGGCTCGATTTAACGGGTTCTCTCTTTAGTAGGCTAGTAAACCTTATCAATATTTATTTGTTTATAAAAATATACAAACTAAGGGTGGAATCTAAATTGTCAAAAATTTGATAAAAAAAAAAAAAAAAAAAAAAAAAAAACAAATAAAAAATAAATAAATACATATTTATAATAATGACGGTGCAAATAATAATAATAATAATAATTAATAATTATTACTGTAAGGTCGTGAATAAATTTCACTGTAAAAATTAAATAATAAATTAGTAGGGTCATTATTATTATTACTTTTTACATAGGATTATTGTTCTGTTTTAAAAGTTTGCTACTTTATTTTCCCCAGTTTTTTTTAAAAATATTTATCCTGTTTAAGCCCATTTTTAAGTAAAAAATAAATTGCAATAATTTAAACAAATTTTACAATTATTTTTGTTAAAAATAAAAATTATAACATCTGGACTTTGAATATATAGGAGTCCCAGATGTACTTATTATAATATCTCTACGAAAAATTATGATTATTGAATAATGTTTTTTTTAAATTATTATTTATAAATAATGAACTATAATATTTCTAAAAAAATAAAAACAATAACTTTTTATTTTTTAAGGCAAGTTAAATTTGAAAATAGGTAGTTTATAGAGTAAAATTTTATAATAATTATTTTGATTTTTAGTTTTATTTTTATTTAATAAATAAAGATGTCGATTTTTAAGAATTTTTTTCATTTCTTATATATGGTGACATCATAATATAATATAATAACTAATAAGTATAATTACCTACTTTATTATTATGGCATGTAAAATATATTTTAACATAATTATCAACTCATTATTATTATTTATCACTATTTTTTGATTAATTAGTCATTTCGAATTCTCTGAATTACTATCAAGTAACACTTTTCTTAATATTGATAATATGAATTTTACAATCCTCGATAAATGATTAAATAATTACAAATAATGACATCAGAAATATTATTTCTTCAATAAATTAAATAATTTTACAAACATTGACATCTTCATTAAATAAAGAGGTCGATCCATTGAAATTATCATACATTTGTACTATAAACTGGCTATTTTCAAATTCAATAAATTTAAAAAACTTATATAGGTAATATTATAGTTCTTTAAGTAAAAAATAATTAAAAAAAAAAAAAAAAACCATTAAAAAATCTTAATTTTTCACTGAGATATTACAATTAGTAAATAGATCTGGGAAATCTGTATATATATATATATATATTTACTTATCAACGAAGCCGATAAAATAATGGATAATTTTGAATTGTAATAAGAAAATAGATATGTAACATGACATTATAATAGTTATCTACGCCCTAAGGATAAATATTTTTTTTTTTTCAAAATAATTGTGTTTTTTATTTTTGCGTACAGAAATTGAATATATTTCTTATCATGTTTAATCAAGCGGCATTAGTAAAATAAAATATTGACATAAATGTTAACACATTAATTATAAAATATAATATAAGTACATATAAACCGCTTGTTAATGTATTTTGTCAATTTGCATTTAGAATATAAAAGGCGTTAAAATGTTTTATGCATTTTTTTTTTTTATATACACTATACAGTTATAGTTAAGTGTATTAAATTTTCTTATGTTTATCGTAAACTTACTGAGCACGTCGAACTGGGGCAACCATGGCAAGAACATAAGATTGTCGGGTCGGTCTTTCTGCGGTGGTAAATCATCCTCCCATTTCAACAGCACTTTGTAACCGTTCAACCGACCGAATGCCCGGAGTATGGCCAGAGACGTTTGGATAGGTATGGACGATCCTTTCACTATCGAGCCCATCGAGAAGTACAAGACACCCCGAGATGCACTACTGACGTATTGTTCCAAGTCCTGTAATTTTATTATTAATTATAAAGTTTTCGAATGTACGTATTATAATGAAATACATTTCGTTTTATGGTAGGAAGAGTTAGTAGGTAATCGTTTTATTAGGAAAACAAGAAGGAATAAATTTATGGAACGGATAATAGTGATAATTTTGTATTATTATGATAATTATGATTTGAATGCAATAATAGCATTTGAAAACTATTTAGAGTGAAGCTTTGTCAGATATACTTATGATAAATTTACAATGAATATGTTTTACATTTAATAAAAATTAATCCTTTTTAAAATAAAAAATAAAAATAACAATTGTATCACGAGTACTCGTATAGTAGAATAGTAATATAGTTGAGTTTTAGTACGAGTATTATATTATGTAAAATATATGACATGTGAATATTCAATTAAGTTTTCAAGTCTTTATGACTTATAATTATCATTGTTTACTTGTATAATTTCATCAAAATTATATTTCCCTTGAATTTTATAGTATTTTCCCCTATTTTAATAAAATTACATTTTTCTTACCAATTGAGTAAACTATTATAAAATTCAAAAAATGACCTAAAGAAAATACTAAATAGATAAAATTCTCTATAGAAAACATACCTCATTTGTGGATTTGTGGTAATCAGACTGTTATTTCTATTAAAAAATAAGAATGCACACATTATTGTAAAACATTATTTTTGCTTCCTCTAGAATTTAAAATAGACGGAATAATTTATTTACTTTAACATAATTAAGTAAATATTAAGACGCCAATTATTTAACAAAACATATATGTCTTTCATTTTAAGTTTATACAATTCGACATGTATTTAAAAAATAATTGTAAAATGATTTTTGAATATAGTATAAATATATATAAAAAAAAAAAAAAAAATTGGATATTTAAAAATAAAATACAAAATAAAACAAAATATGCAAGCGGTAACAATTACTTAACCTGAATGTACCTTAGAATAATTTGGTTGTAAGATGATTCGGCAAGACCAATGTATAGTACGATTTTATTTTTTTATGGAATTTATGGAATAATCTTTATTAATTTTTATGGATAAAAATTTTAGAATTCAGAAAATTCATAATATTGCGTAAGATAAATTACGTCGTAATAAAAACGTTTTTTTTTTTTTTTATATAATAATTGATTTAAAAAGTAATAATATTAAAATAATTTTTTAACGTTATTTAAAATTAAAAAAAAAAATGTTTTACATTCTTGCGTAGTCAAGTATCACCTTGACATTCTACTCTTCGATTTAGCGCGTAAAAAGATTTATTAAAGATATTTTCAAAAAATAAAATGAGACAAATTCTCTTTATGAATAGATGTATTGTTTTCGTGTCCCTAGGATGTAATGAATTTTGGTAGGCTTTTTATGTGTGTTCTTTATTTTTTTTGTTTCATTCAAGATTTATCGCGGTCAACGATCATCCCTTCTGAAAATCCACAGAGGACAATTTTTCCATATAAATATATAAACGGTCAAGATATTTTTTTTTTTTTTTTTTTTTTTTTTTTTTTAACAAATATTTCGAGAAGAGTGCATTTTGTATTAACTGACGTTGTACTTTGCGAATTAGTTAGTATTCTTACTTTGTATAATATACAGTTTATACGACAATGGAGATGACAGTGACAAACACGAGATGAAAGTAATTCTTTGACATCGGATAGTAGTCTTTGTGTAGGTGCAATTAAAATGGAAAAAAATAACAAGAGTCTTTTAATAAAGATATAATAATAATAAAAAAAAAAAAAAAAAATGTAAAAAAAGAATTCATGTTTAACAAATGTGAAGCATCATTAATGGAGCTTGAATAGGTTTAAAAATAATAACGAATAACAATTATGGGTGACAATAATCTTCTCGTATAATAATAATTACTAAATCACACGATTTACTTAACATGCCGTATATAAAATTTATTTACATTAGTAAATACATATTGGTCTGACCGTTTATTTTAATTATTACGAATGGTTGAATATAGTTTTCATATTTTGCAAATAAATTACATTTGGTTTATATGTTATACGTTAATATTTAGAAATTAAATGTTTTTGTTTACAAATAAAACGTAGAACGTGATATTAATTCATCAATATTATTATAGACAGTTATATAAAATATTGGTAAACATTAATCAATAAGATATAATATTATGATGGTTTATGATATTAAAGTGAAATAAAATAAGAGTTTATTTCATATCGGTTTACTGATATGATTAATTTTGCAATAACTGTGTAAGAAACTTTAAATCTAAGAAAATTATATCTCCACGTTTATTTTCACAAACTGTTTACCAATAAAGAATATTCGTTACATTTTAATGAGACGCAAAATACTAACTACAAGCAATGAGTAATTAAGGGGAAAATAAAATATTTATATCAATAAAATACCACGTTTAAATTTACATATACATTACTATTTATTTAAGTAATTAAAATTATTAAAAGAAGAGCTAATACTGTTGTGGATAAGATACAGGTTTAAATAGGATTAATTTTGATTAAAATTTGAATGTAAAATTTATTGATGTAGTTTTGATTTCTATATGGTATATTATAATATAGTAATATCAATATGCATATTTGTTATTATAAAATTTTAGACATAAAATGAATAAAAATAATTTTAAATTTATTCTTGAGACTAGTGGCGTAACTAGGACCATTTTGGGGGGGGGGGGGGGGGTGATATTGATATTTGTCAATGGTGAAAAAAAAAAACATTTATCACTCAAATTATAATTAATTATATATTATATTTGTTACAAAAATGTTTACAGTTTTCTTTTTTTCTAGTTCAACAATAATTTCCTCAAAATTTAAATTTTGTATACTATTTCGATTTATATTAATGTCATTTTCTACTTAATAGGAGTAAATATTATTTGTAACGTGTAAATCTTGATTTCTAATTAAAAAATATTATTACTTCTTCAAATTTGGATTTAGATTTTTTTAAAACAAGTGAAAAATAAATAAAGAGTCGGAATGATCTATCACCTAAATCACCCCCTTAGATACGCCACTACTTGAGACGTTTTATAGAGTTCTACTGACATAGGTGCATTTGTTTATGTTTTTAGTACAATTGAATCAGATAATTGTAGGTAAAATAATGTAATATTACATGGTTTTTTTTTTTAATTTTATTATTATAATTAAAACGTACATGTAGTACTCATAACAAAAATTGCTTTGTAATAATAGTTAGGTATACGTTTTATATAAAAACCAAACAATTAATTTTAATACTAACTGAAATCATTACAAGGGTTCATATTATAAAATGTATAATAATTACGCTTTTTCTATGGCCATATGTTTATCCGTAAAAGCATTTAAAATTTTGAAATAATTAATACAAAAACCACTTAATAGTAGGGATAATGATTTGAGTTATAATAAGTACATAGTAATAGCTATGGAATACACTAACGAGTAAATAATATGATAATATTTTATGTTTTTTAATCATATAAAATTATTATGTAATATATTGAAACGATAATATTATTATAAAATATATTTTATTCATTAACAAATACTTTGAGTTGGCTATAACAAAACATTAATATTATTTTTAATGTTAGTATATTGGAATATTTAGGGTATTTATTATTTAATAAAATATGTAATAACGCGAAATTAGTGTTATTTTTTTAATAATATAGAATAATTCTTATTAAACGGAGGTTTTAATCATATTCGTTGTTTGACATAAATCGGATAATATTATAGTATTATCATTTTAATTTAGATAAAAAATAGTATTTGTTTACGAAATATTTTTAATTTTGACTGTCGTTATGAAATTAAAATAATATAATGTTTTTAATTATATTATAATTATATTGTTTAATATCCACAGGGATGTTTAAATCATTAAAAAGAACATTATTTTGTCGTTTAATTTATTCATGTACATCTTTTTTAATCAAAATTTTTGTTGAAATATTTTAAATCGGAGTAATAGGTGTATTATATTATAAGAAGAAAAAGATATAAACTGGAAACAGTTTATTTCAGAAAAATGTAAAAACGGATGTATTTCCCGTGTTGGCAAATAATATTACGTACAATATATATTCGTATAAGTTTAACCTTCTTTGAACTTCAGATTGCCTCTATTATAATCAACCGAGAAAAAACCGAATAGAGTTTATCTGTATTTTAAGTAAAAAACGTTTTCTAAAATTGCTAGCAATGTTAAAAAACTTTTCATTTGAAAAAAATCTAATAAAAAAACTTATATAAATGCATTTAGTTTATAGACATATATAGACTTGTTGGAATCATTCGAACGAATTAAAATTAAATACTATTGTTGTGTACTCGCGCGTGTTGAATATAGAAGAAAGAATGAAAAAAAAACATTTTTTTTTTTTTTTTTTAATTTAATGAGACATTTACTCACTTATTTATTAAGAAAAAAATGTACATACGAGTATATATAAATAGAAAATTATAATTTAAATTTTAAAGAAAAAAAAATTTGGTACCTAGTAATATATTTATTTTCATAATTTGTAGAAACAAGATTACACATAATGACAAAAAAAAAAAAAAATTTTACAAAACAATATTAATCAAATGTACCTAATATTTATATTGTTTAATATATATGAATTGTATAAAAACAAATTTGTAATAAATTTATTTATATATCATTTATTTTATTAGCTTTTATTTATGAGTTACGGTATAAAACTTCAATAATCCGAAAATCCGTTTAAATTTTTTTTTTTTTTGAACTATATGGCCTTAATAGGACTCACATCATACTAGAATATATTATGATGGGTATTTTAAATTTGTATAGTTTTTGAAGGATATATTGTAGTGGGTTAGAGATAATAATATATCGAATGCGTGACTGTGTCAAAACGAGGAGAATTAATCGCGAGTGCACACGTTCGCTTTGTGTTGTTATAATATGGATAATAAATATTTCCGAATAATTTAATAATGATACACTTATTTTGAATTTTGATCAATATTTACGTTTAAAATTCATATTATACTGTTGTATTTTTTTTTTTTTTTTACATTGCATGTAGTTAAATAAGTCAATTTATGTACAGATTCACATTGCATAAAATTATAATATAAAATATTAATATAAACGAGTAAATGACATATAAGGATTGTAAAACAGAATCTAATAATAGTAATGTAAAAATGTTTAACGAATATAATACAATAATCATTTGATATTTTTCAATAAAAAATAACATAATTCATTGCTGATTAATATCATATTAAATACGAAATGATGTACCAAATGATTTATTGTTGAATATTTTCAATTTTGCTATCGGAAAAAATAAATTATTACAAAATATAAATTAAAAAAAGAAAAAGAATTACATTTTTAATTATTTTTTATATAAATAATAATATCATATTTTTATTATTTATGGATAAATCCTAAATACAATAGTTTACAGACATAAACGATATACGTATATAATAATATAATATATCTAACCAAACTCTAAGTGTCACATGCATTTAGGAATATTTAAATTTATATTTATGTAATATACCTATCGAATATAAATATCTACGTTTTTTATTATGCAAATACAACGCTATGACTGAAAATATGGAACGGACGTATAAAAGTTATTTGAAAAATTTGAATTAATGTAATGTCTACAATAGTACAATACACACAGAAATATTCAGTCCCACACAGTTAAATTACTTATAATAAATATAGGTAATAAATATATTATTATGATTATTGCACTTTCATTCCTAAGAATATTATGGAAAATATAACGGTTAGATAAATCTAAGATAGTCTATTACTAATATAGGTACTACTTAACATTTAAACTATTGGTTTTACAATGATATGTGTGTTTTTTTTGTTTTGTTTTTTTGTCTGAAGACACTTTTCTACCAGAAATAATGCCATGATTTTCATGAATAGCATTTATGTTTCCGATTTGAAAATGTATGTAATTTGTACTTTATTTAGGTAATTTTTCGAATTTCTCGAAATTGAGTCTATGTGATAAAAAAACGACATTTTTCACGAAAATTGAAATTTTGACGAATTTGAGACTTGAAAATTTTATAGGGTTACAACATAGGTAAGTTATATAAAAGATAAAATTTTGGAACCGTTACGTTAATTTTTTTACAAAATATAGAACTTTGAAAAATTTTTAAAATTGGCAATTTCATTCATGTATACTCACATATTACTTAATAATATTATGATATACCAAAATATTAGAAAAATTCTGAATTTCAATTTTTTTTATGTAGCTTTTTAAAGTTGAATTTAGTATTAATAAGTTAGTATTTAAGAATACATAAAAGATAAAAGTATTCTTCCTATTATTTCTCAATACTTTTACAACTAATACAAATATAAATTACAATTTACAATGATTAATAAAAAATACAAAACATTTTTGAAAATTTACCCTGAATTTTTTCTATTTTCACTATAATATTCTATTGAAAACATATTCTATTAGTTGTATGATTACCACTTTTACAGTCCTAAATCAGCTATCGATCATAGAAAAACGGCACATATTATTGTAAAAACCAACATTCTTCGCTTCGTTTAGTATGTAAAAATATGATTACGATTTTCATTTATAAACATTCACTTAAAAGGATAAAGTATATAACTACATTATTGGAATGTTATTTTCTATTTTCCAGTATTATGGTAAAGTATTGTATACTTATATGTTTTCACGTTAAAATAGAATATATTATATCATATACAATTTATGTTTCGGATTGATATGCAGTAGTAAGCGAATTTTCCTAACTTTTATAATATAAAAATAAGAGTACCTACCTATTATTATTTGTTTTTTATGGGATTCGAACAAAAAAACTTTCAGCAGTCGAAGTAAATTAGATTGTTTTTAAATAAAATAATAACTTCTTAGACTTCACTTGTAATGTGTAAAAAAACATCTTTATATTATAGTGACTCCCACTACAGTAGCGTTACCTACTTTAAAATGAATGAAAATAATAATGTAAGGATATAGAATATTATTTTATTATAGATGCACAATAAAAATATAGCAATAATTATAACTTCTAAAAGAAAATTAAAACATAAGATTTAGATTTGTAAATGAATTAAATATAAATTAGAATATTGCCAATATCAATTATTGTAATTATATACTCTGTAATGGATTAAAATCGTTTTTTTAATCATTTTAAAATGAGGAAAATGTTATTCAATTATAAAATTATTGTTTATTATTGTAAGATAGTAAGACATATAAAAACAAAATAGTGGATTTAATTTGTAACTCAATTCATTACAAAGTTATAATTATAATAATTGATTAATATTATATCATAACATTACAGAGTATATTTTTAAAAATACAAGTATAAATTAAATTTGTGCTGTTATATATTTGCTATTATTGGTTGAGAAATAATTACGCCATTTTGTTAATAATTTATTGATATAATGGGGTTTTGCGTATAACATACAAGTAAGATACGAATATAATTTTAAAATAAAATTAAAAATGTAATATTTTAATAATTCTATAAAATATTTATTTTATAGTTTATTTAAATTATAATTTCTATCATTTAAAAAATAATGTTAATAATAAAATAAAAGTTAAAATAAATTTTTAAAATTTATATTCGAATTTAAGTTGTACAAGTAAGTAATAAAAAGCTTAGGTACCTATTCTAATATTTAATGTAAACAGTTTTCGTGTTTATATTTGGTGATAAAATGTATATTTTTATGATTATTAATTATTGAGTTCTGTATAAGTATAATTCCGAAAGTGCGTGAGAACACCTACTTTTGAATAGAACTGTGTTATTGTTTCGGCCTTTTATTATATGAATAAACTATGATTTTTCTCACACACATCATTATTATAATAGTTCAATATCAAATATTAATATTACAAATTTGAATAATAGAGGGAAAAAATTATTTTTAGGATGCCAAATTTATATTATTATATTATGTATTTAATTTAATTTTGTTTATTTAAACCGGATTATACTGTAAAATATATTATAATTTGTTCCAAATTTTTTATTAAAAAAAATATACGTATATTATATAGGTATATTGAATGTAATATATTTTATAAATTTTTTAAGTTTCGCTTACCCCTACGTGAAAAATATTCCCTGCACCTCGAACTCGCGTTCTTTACGAACGACTTAAGACCGAACTGAAAATAAATAACAGTTTGGATTTTTTTTTTCAGTCCATTATAATGTAATATCAACAGTAAACGAAGTGAGAAAAACATGACAGAAAATTGTTCAAGATTTGTGTTTTCTTTAGTTTTTAATAATTTACGCGTCAACAACGTTAGTGATTTTCTATAAAACCTATATAATAAAATATTTAAAATAGCATAATAATAATAAAATAATAATAATAATAATAATAATAATAATAATAATAATAATACTAATAATGATAATAATAATAATAGATTATTATTTTTATTATTATATTACCTTCGGTAAAGGTTTAGGCTTTTTGTACGTGCAGCCTCCAATTTCGATTATACCCGGCGGTAATGGTCGAGCGTCTCCGAATGTAAAATGTGTGTTTATGATGACGGTGTTTACGTTATCCACGGATTCTGATACGGAGCCGTTTAATTTACCCAAATATTTGTCAACGATTTGTTGAGCCTGTGAATACGAAATAATTACAGTTGATAATTGATTTTCGCATTGAATATAAAATAAAAAAATACAAAAAAAAAAAAAAACATTATAACTATTATTATAATCATATTTTAAAAGTAGGTACATAATATTATTTTAATGGTTTAGATTTAAATGCCCTATCTTTACATTTTGAAATCGTTTAGTAAGTAAATTTTAAAATTGGTTCTGCATCATTTTCCAACGTATCAAAAAAAAATATTTTTGTTTATTTCCTTTATAATATTATTTTATTAGAGAGAAAAATAATTTCTTAGTATTTATTTTTAAATATATTATTTTGTAGATGACGTTATATTATTGTAAAAAATTATTACCAAGTAATTATTATAAAATAGAAATTTAGAATAAACTAGGTACATAATTTGCTGAATTTTAAATTATTTTTATTAGTATTTTTAATATGAATATTATTATTATTATTATTAATATTATTAGAAATAGAAATGTAGGCAAAAGTTAAAGTTACGATTTTTTAACTAAAAAATTTTGGTTAATTTTCAAATAATTATATTTGTTGTTTCATCATCCAAAGTGTAGTACACGACACATGCACACGTTTATTAATATATGTGTAAAATAATTATTATATTCATTTGTGTAAAGTAATAACTTAAATATTTACTTTATATTTGTTATACTTTTTTTTTTTTTTGAAAAAAAAAAACATTTTAGAAATAATAATTTAAATATTATTAATTATTGATTTTAAAATGTTTATATCTACCCTTGGCCTTTTAGTGATTATTTTTCTTTATTCTTAGGTTTAACGTTTGTAGTATAATAATATTGTTCATAGCCTATATCCATCTATTTATTATGTCAGTATTGGCCAAGCTGTGTATTATTATATTTCTATGTCTAGTTTTTGCACGTGAATAAATAAGTAGGTATGCAACTGAATAATTTAAATTATTTCCTTAAATTATTCCATAGGATATTATTAATTTTTTTTTTTTTTTTATATTATTATACTCGACGTGTATAATATTTTTAAATAATATTTAAAATAACGACAATATAACAACTTTAGATTATCGTTTGGTATTAAATAAAAATAAATAAATAAATAAAAGGAGATATATTTTATCGATCGTTTATTTTCATACGGCCGAGTCTTTTTGATGTTCTGATAAAAAAAAATCTTCGCTATTTATTTCACATACTTATTGGCTATTACAATAACATGATGATAATATTTTTTCATAATAAAATAATAAAAAATGTATTAATATTAAATTATCTTACTTTCGGTTCGTATTTGTATTTGTAATATATTTTCATTGTGATCAAAGTTACGGTATTTATGACGCGTTCTACGAAAGTCATTTGGCCCATGAACGGCAACAGGTTCACAGGGATGTAAGACGGTATAAACACGTCGCCGAATGTGCCAGCATACCATGGATAGAAAGTGGTAGACGTAATGCCGACAATCGGTGCACCGAAATGGTTCGCAACCGACACAAAACAACCGGTGTTGAAAATCTAATAAAAATATATTATAATATTATTATTATAATTATTATTATATTAAAATTATGTAAATTATGCGACAATACGAATAAAATTATTATTTTGAATAATTGTTTCGTTGGAATAACACGTAATAGTTACGACGATTTTATTAAAATTTAAAATATTGTATTTAAATGGTAATCGATAAGAACGTTGACGTGGAAATAACGAGCAAGTCAAAGTCACAATATTACTATACATTTATAATATATTATTATAGGTAACGGTGCAAGTCTTTTTTTTCTTTATTCTTTATTTTTGAAGGAAAACTAACCGTCTATGGTTGATGTTGTATGAAACTTAATTTTTTGCATGAACTAGTCTTCGAAAGCGACGAAGTAAAATTAGTCTTGACAATATCACCGTGGATTAGGAGAGTGCCAAGTTTGAGAGGGTGTTTTGTTCAACGTAAAAGTTGACTAAGAAACGAGTGAATTTATTATAATAAGTATTAATTATGTTTAAAGTTTTCGTATTCGGTCTAAATTATATAAATACTTTCTCTAGCAAAATATGCGAATTTTATGAAGTGTGTAGGTACTTATTAATTTAATAATTTGAAGTTTAATTTATAATAGTTACCTATTAATTGGCAATTTGCATGTATAAATTATAAAAATAATGTTTTTATTTTTAATGAAACTACACGTAACTAGATTAACTAAAAAAAAAAAAAAAAAAAAAATATTTTTTTAATTCGATTTTGGTTTGGTAGGTACATATTTTTATTTATTATCAACAGTTATGGAAATCATTTAAATGTACCTATATAAAGATATTTCAATGATATTTTAATATTTATAGTAAAAAATGTATTAATTATTTCTATTTTAGTATTTTCCATAAAAATTGCATTTGTAGATCATAATTTTATAATATTACGGTCATCTTATTTTATAGTGGAACATTTATAGAAATCTAGAACATAGTATACATGTAAATCAAAGTTATAAAAGATAAACATTTAACTTTTAATATTATTATATGTAAATTAGTAGAATTAAATAAATTAATAACATGAAGTTTATTAAATTTTAATGTAAAACTACGTTATTTTACGAAAATACACCGAAGTTCGTTAAACGAGGGCGAAGTATTCTGTTAAAAATCAAATTATGTCGATCATCGCGAGTGGCATTGTCATCATCAATATAATATGGTAATATTATATTGATATTATGAAAATAAAGGTCGAGGTCAATTCTTGAGCTCAAATTCCACATAAATATATTCAAAATACATTATTATTGTTATAAAACTTTATCTGCACTAAAACAATAAAAATGTTTACGATTCGATACAACCACTTTTTTTTTTTTTATATCTAGCTAATAAAACTGTACGAAATAAACATTGCAAAACTCGAACGACCTCCAGTTTTAACCTCTTCCTCGAACGTCACTACGATTTTCGTTAATATTATTATTATTATTACATTTTGTAATATACATATTATACATATAATTTCTAATTATTTGATTGAGACGAGAAACGAAACTTGGACATAAATAAGTTTTCATTTTTTGAGACAATAAGTAATAATAATACATTCTTTACGCAAAATTATTATCTATTATTATTTTGTTGTTCGTCATTCATTTTTGTTTCCTATATTATTATTACAACAGTTAATGACGATACAATCAGTACGTTGGTAAATGTCCATTTTTCTCGTTTAGGATCGATTTAACGTTTTTGTTTCGAAATTTGTGGCTTTGTGCGAACGAATACGGACCGTAATGAAACAGTTTAATAGCGACCTCGCACCTCTTTTGGGTCATTTCCAAAAATCGTATGACAGAGGATTTACCCCATTTTGTTTTGTTTTTTTTTCTATCGCTCTTAGATATTATTCGACCGACGTGAGGTTATAAATTCATATGATATAACGGGAACGAACTTAAAATAACGAATCGTAAAAAAAAAAAATAAATAGAAATTGACTACTGCGAGGATATCATTACAATAATATAATATTATCTTTTGGCAACACCGAGAGCTCGATTAAATGTATACAAGTATATAATGTAGAGGTAAATTCGAGTTTATTACCGCCAACAATATATATAATATTACATCGAGATATAGTGTATTATAAAATCAGTAGGTACCTATACGGCTATAAATATATAATGCCTCATCAGTTAAGTCGTTTAACTTTTGGCGAACTTCGGGAGAACGCATTATAATTATTAATGTTTTATCATGTACCTATATGTATAATATGTATGCGCATGTATGTTATATTATGTTAAATACGTGTACGTATGCTTAGTCAAATATTCAAGCATTTCGAAGTCCCTCATCGATGTCATTAGACTTGGGATTTATATTCGGAATAATTTATTGATATATATATATATATATTATTTCAAATGTTTCGAATTTAGTATATAAATTTATTACAATATTCAGAATGATTATAAAAAAAAAAATTAAATTTAAGTATGTGTAAAAAAAAATTTATATATACTTATATACGAGTATATTTAAGACTTAAAATTTTTAAACAATTAATTAAAAATATTAATATTATGCCTGTATTGTGTTCTATATATTATTATATTCGAATGAAATGATTATATTATTATCTAATATTGTAGGACGAATAGAAATTACTATAAAGTATTCCAGTAGATAAATTTTTTTTCTAAATAGTTTTAATCATAATAATTAAGTAGGTACGCAAAGATTTTATTTTTTATTTTTTAATTCAACTTTCACTAAATTATGATAGAAGAGTTACGACTTGTAGTTTGAGAATGTGTAATATAATATATTATTGTATGTATAAAATAATATAATACGAGTATAATGTAATACTGATATTTAATACTCGTAGAATTTTGAAACTTAACTGTTAATAGTTTTATGTTAAACTTAAAATTATACAAATTTATTTAAATTAAGTTTCAAAAGTTGTTTATTATTAAAGAAAATTATTTATTCTCACTTCTCATACTTGGGAATATGAAATTATTTATAAAAAGTATATCAGTTATAAACATTCACAAAACTTTAAATAAAATCATTATAAATAACATATTATAATGTATAATTATTAATTATTATTATTTATAAACATTAAACAGGAATTTCGCTTATTATGTTAAATTTGTTTAATATTCTTATTTTTAATGATTTACAAAAGTGGCTCTACCTACAGCGTATAAATAATTAAAGAAAGGATTTTATTACTTTAATTTTTATTCGAATTTATTTGGATATGATTTAATTTAATTTTTTAATATGGCAAGATTTGCTATAATGGTAGTATTAGGTATATAGATCGCAATTTGGTTCGTGTTTTCTGTTGACAAATTAATAAACTGCTTAACTTTACGAAATCTTAATTTATTATTAATTTCCTAATAACGTTTTCAGTGAGCGTAAGTAAAATAAATTTGATTTGTACACTTATTTATTATTTTTAGTTTTTATATTTTTCACATAAAAAAAAAAAAAAGGTGATAATAATTAAATACCTAATATAGGTATGTTTAATTAATTTTAAATTAAAAAAATGAGAAAAGGGGAAATAATGTTTATTTATACCTATTAATATAATTATTAAAGTAACGTTATTTCAATTTTATACCTACTGTAACTATATACATAATATAACAAATTATTTTGTTACTTCATTTTTGTCATGTAAAATAATATAATAGTTGAAAATTCTATTGATTTCTGTAATACCGTATTGCATATTCAATCCATAGCTTTCAGTCTGAATTTGAAATAGTCAGTTTAAAGTGAATTTATACATTATCTATACATAATATATAACGTAAATGTAATGAAATGCGTTTTAAACATAATAATAACAGGTATCATGGTATAACCTATAAAATAGACTTTATACTGCAGTTTGCTTTATAGTGATGTATTGAATTTAAGGATATACCTAGTTAATATAATTAATTATTAAATTAAAGTATGGATAAGGCAAAGTCAATTGATTAAATTATCATATAGGTATATATGATAGGCTATATTATATAATATATAAGGATAATTTCATAGATTTCATTATACTAAACGTCTAAATTCTTGATTTGATAAATTTGGTTAGTATATCAATATCAAATAAATAAAACGAGGGGTTAATAATTAATATGCTAAATTATTTATGATTCCTGAAAGTTTATTATATTAACTAGTCAATATGAATAAAATTTGTTATATTTTTATTAAATTAATCATTATCTATATAACTTAGAGAATGATGTATAATGATTGCTTGCTTGCAACAATCGTAATTTTGAAAAGTAACTTTATAGGATAATGCAATTTATAATAAAAATTTTATTTTAAGAAAAAAATAAATAAATCTTAAATTACTATATTCATTTATAAAAACAATCTGAAGAAAATAGAGGCATGAATGGCTCCAAAAATATTCTTGGAATTATTTTAAAGGTAGACAAAGAATACGATTTATTCATGATTGGCATTAAATAATATCGTTTGGCACAATAATTATTGAGACATAGACATATAACTAGTTCATTTGTGAAGAAATATTATATTTAAATAAGACGTTCCTGATATAAGTGTCCATTCATAGGTTATGTGTGCCAAAAAATTATCTATTACAGGCAGCCAGCGATTTATAATATATGCATATCGCATATGCTACTCGTATTAAAAATGTATTTCAAAAAACTTTAGTTAAAATAATAAATTGAAGTTCCATGTTCTTTAATTAAAATTTCATAATAGTTTACCATATTTTAACAAATAATGAATCTAAAACATTTATTTTTAAATAATGATTTTAACTTTTAAGTATATAAAAATTGGCCTAATATTATTCATAATTTATTTATTTTAAATAATTTTCAGTATTATTTTGTAGAAATTAATTATAAATTATAATAAACAAATGTTCATAGTTGTTATAATATAATAACTAGTTAAAGTTTAATCGCATAAAATATACCATATTATGAGATATTCAAATTGAATATTATGTAAAATAACTAGCTAAAGTAATTATAATTTTGAAACTAATTAGGCATTTTAGTTATAAAAAAAACCAGCTAACCAAATTAATACATTTCCCCCTAAAATAATATGAATTTTAGAAATTTCCTTTTTTTAATAGTTGAAAATTATTATCATATGAAAGATTGCAATAATATTATTAATATTATTATTTTTATACAACAAAAAATTACTTTTTGACAAACTTTTAGAAAATAAATGAATGATTAGTATAGTATACCTATACCTAACGAATAATTTTGTACTTATATTTTAATTATATACATTAAGATATATTTGAAATCTGAGGCAAAATCATCAAAAAAAGTTTTGTAATATAAGATACAAGTAGGTACCTTAAAGAGATATAGCGTTATAATTTTAATGAAAATAATAGGACATGGCTGAAAACATTTTCTCTTATATTACCTATATAAATGTAAGTTAAAAGATATTTTGATTAATATAATTTGTTGTTTTATGGGAATAGTTGAAAGGGCCTGAAGTTAGGTTTTAAATTTATAAGTACACTACACATACATTATTTAAATTATTATGAAGTCATATTGAAATTTAAAATTTATTCAATTTTCAGATTTATTTATATATTTATTATAAATAATAATAAAATATTTATTTATAGTTTGAAATTTTAAAATATATTTTATGGCTTAAAGCTTAATAGTATAATAACTAATTTCATACATATTTATTTTAATAAATTAAAATACTAGGTAGCATTTTCGTACAACAGTAAATATTATTTTAATTATCTTTAATGTATTAATATTATAAATAAAATGCGTTTAATTAACTTATATTTAATTAACTCCACCCATTATTCATAAAAATATTTGAACAGGATAAATATGCATTTACGTTATCTGCATTTTGAATCTTCTTTCTGACCATTACTAATATTATTACTATATATGATAATATTATTCGTGCAATTAATAAATATAAGAACCGTATTCGTTAATTTTGGTATATTTTTCGTATATCACATTATATACCTATTTATATAATGTTTACATATTATAGTCGCTAATAGCAGACGTGGTAACTGAAAACAATTAAATCATTTTAGATTTATATTGATCAATACGTATAATATTATTTAGAACTAAATAATCAGAGTGTATTTCTTCTTTTTTCTTTTGAAGCGTTATTTTGGACACATTGTTATAGTTAAAATGTTTAAATATTGGCCAAATTAATGAATTTATCCGTTAGAAGTTAAATTATTATTATCTGTATAATGATCAGGGAATCAATATATTACCTACATAAATGAATGTGATATATTACGATAGTAAAATCTGTACTATGATAATATAATATGAATTCTTTTATATTTTTTTTTTTTTTTTTTTTTTTTTTTTTTTGTATATTTTAAGAATGGTTCAGTTGGTATCAATTAAAACAAGAGATTGATACCAAGTGTTTCTATTTATTTATTTGAATAAGATTGTTTATAATAATTAATATGAAATAAAATAAACTTTCACAAAATAATACTTTGTTCAAGACTTAAATTTAAAGAAAAACAAAATTTTAGAAATAGTAACTAGTTATTATATATATTTTATATGTATAAATATTTAGATTACAATTTGGTAAGCAATTATGGTGTTTTAATATTAACTAGTTTTGCCACAGTTATATCTAAACTATCTAGATTAGTTAAAAATAAATTTCAAAAAACTTCACACATTGTAGATTTAAGAAGACGGCTGCATAAATAATCAAAAGTATAATAAATTACAAGTTTTACCAGTTCCGGGGTTTTGTAATTATCTACAATAAAATCTCCATCCTAATCGTCCTGTTATAATTATCTACAATTATCTATAATTAAATCCAAATGTTCTTTTAATTTTTGAAGCGCAGTCTCTTTATTTCTATTTATTGTCTATCTATTTATTTAAAAATAAATAAAACTTGATTTTAATAAAATATATTATTAATAATATTGTTTTAATATTTAAAGAATAAATTATTTTTAATAATTACTGCAATAAATAATTATTCATCTTCGTAACAATATTATAATGAATAATAAAGAAATTATTTGAAATAACAGAGTGTATGGGACCAAATGACTGCTACACCATCTAGCGGTGATTGCTCTATTAAAGTATTAATACATATTTCTTGGGATATTATTTGACAGCATCTATTATCTACCGTCCATAATGTATCGGACGTAGCCACAGAGACGTTGATCATATTATATTTGGAGCAAAATTAAAATAATAATATGAATAAATTATAAATATAATATGAATAAATCATAAATATAATATGAAATAATAAAAAAAAAAAAAATACAGAGGGAGAGGCTTCAGCTTTTTAAGCCCTCTTCGTGTACGCCTCTTGTTATAATATTTTTTTATTTTATAAAATAATATATTGTAGAAAATTGTTATTTTGAATTTGAATGCAAAAAAAAACCATGTATTGAATAGGTATAATATAATATAATATTATATTATTATAATGCAAATCTCATATTAAAAAAGTGTTAAGTAAAGCAATTTTTTTATTTTTTTTTTTAATTGTTTAATTTTAAACAAATTCTTTATTATAGGTAATAATTTAAATTTGTTTTTTAGTTTTTTGGGTATTAATCTCCAAAGTTCTAATTGTTGTAGCCCTTTGATGACACGAGTCACTTGAATTTGTACATTGAAAAAATAAAATATTTTTATCGACGATATTTAGTTTACCTGACCCAAATAATCTAATTCATCTATCTTCTGAGTATTGAGTTTTATTTCACTTTCATTACATAAACGCGAAATAAAATCCGAAAAATAATTGATAGAACGGCGACAAGGATGTCTATACTATATATAATTTAATATTGCGGTTTTCTATAGCTACAATCGCGTTTATCTGTGATTCCTCTGGCTTGATAAATCTTCTTTTATTCGGGATTTTCACAGCGATTTATGTACAACCTCTTCACTAGACCGCGAACTTTGGCGTACATAATAAATTGAACAAACTATTCGTTTGTACGAACCTAAACCTTATTTTTCGTGTCTTATCTCATGTTCATTCTCTGGTGATCCCTTTGCTCGCGGCTTATATTCCTATTACTCAATGTTGGCCGTGTTTTATGATTAAAGCTATAGTTTATTAGTCTGCATACGAGCGACAGCACGGCATACCTTTGTGATATCAAATTAATTAGTTTGCTCGTGATAAACAAATTAAAATAAATAATAGATTATAAAATATTATATATAATATTATTAAATTTAAATTTAATAACGCATTAAATTTTGTTGTTTTAATAAAAATATATTTAAATACATTCAACTGAAATGTTTTAGGTACCTACCTAAAAAATAATATTTACATAGGTAATGGAAAAATAATGTCAGATTAGGTTTTCAGTCAAAGTTTGGAATTCATCTACCAGATACGATAGAAAACTGAACAGGTTAGAATTATTTTTGTAGACTTATTAGATTAAATTTCAAAAAATTGGACCATAATAAAATTTTTAAATTATTAGTATACTCGTAAATTAAAATTATTTGTCCTGGTATTAATACCATGAGGATAATTTTTATAGAATATCCATAACATTAAAGTTTTATAGATTAATGATTTTCAAGTTAGGATATATGAAAATCTATAAATCGAAGAAAACAAGTTTTTTTTACCCAAGTACAATTCAGAGGTTTATGATATATTATATTATTTGGGAATATTTAATATGACTGTAAGTCAAGTATATTCCATTTTTCCATTGATAAGATGACGTTTTTTTCTATTTTTTAATGTTATGTTTTTAAATGACGTGCTTGTTCCTTCCTTGTCTATCTTATATTTAATTTGACGAGAAATACACGACTACTGTCGAGTATTATTACTAACGCGACAAGAAATACAGTGTGTGTATTGTAGTGGTTTATGAGTGTCGTATTTTAACGACATCATTATTATTACGAAACACGCCTAATGGGGTTGTGTCGAGAATATACACACTAACGCATCCACATTACAAGACTTGATGAAAAATGTAAGTAACAATATTATGTTTTCGAACAGTGTTGTACACAGTGGTTATACGGTTGAAATTTTTTTAAATTTATCGTTCTGTCTTGTAGTTTTTTAATAATGCTCGTAATTCGTATGTTTAATATTGATTTTCTTTAATTTTAAATTTTTAGTATAATATAACTATCTCCTCTTGGCAAACATTCGAATACTTCGCTATTCAATGGACGAACTAGTCAATAATATACAGTTTAGGTGTACCTACTATTCATTATGATATTAAAATACGCATACGTGAAGTACACTAATTTTTACATTATATACGTAGATTATTATTGATTTAGGGATATATCGTTGTTAATCGCTTATAATATAATTTTAAAAAAATCTATAAAATAAATAGATTGGAGTTATTATAAAATAATTGATATTTTAACACAATCATCTATATATTATTATATTATTTAGGGGATAGTTTGTATTGTCAATAAAAATATCAAAACGATTTAAATAATGTGCGAAACAAAATATTTTAAAAGTTTTTCTAAATAACTATTGAAATCAGTCGACATCCGAACAGAATATTATATTAGATTAAAATTACGATTTAAGTAGAGATTAATTTGAATTAATTTTAAACCTCGTAACTTGATTTAATTTAATTCATATCATTTATAAAAAATGTTTAATCGACAGTATAAAAATAATGGATCGATTATTGGACAATTATGCGTATAAGGATGTATAGGTCTAATTATTACAAACAATATACGATTAATGAAAAAATTGAGCAATAAATTGGACTAAATGTTTGTTTTTCTGAAAATTATATCCCTGAAAACATTTGAACTCTATTTGGACTTTTATAAAATATATTATAAGCAGCACGTCCCTAATTGATCTTTGCATGTTTACACGAGTCCAGTCACGCGAATACTGTGTGTACTTTTATGTTTTTTTTTTTTTTTCTTAATTAATAATATACAAATAAATTGGTTATTTTTATATAAAGTTATATTACCTATATTAATATCATCGTAATGCGTTTAAAATATATAAAAAAGAAAATCAATACTTTTTATGATGCATGCCACGTACTAATCGTATAATTTCGTGTTGCCTTTAACTTTATTAAATAATATTTTTTCTCCAAAAGCAGTGGTTCTTTTATAGATTATTATAAATACAGAAAAAAAAAAACATTTTACCTAATTAATAATCTGTAGATTAAAATGATACCATTCAGACATATAAAAACAGTTATTATTCCTTTAATAATATAATATAATACTTCATATAATGTATATATTTTTTAAATAATATACCTTTATTTATGAAAAATTGTAATTATTATTTAAAATATTGAAAAACGGTTATCAACACATTGATTTATAATATTTATATACAAAAAAATTATGTGATATTATTTGAAACAATATTAATATGTACCTACATGCAATCAGGTGTAGGCAATTATATTAAATGTGTAGACAATTAAATTCTATATTAATATACAAGATATATCTGCCAGACCTATTTACTAGGTAATTCAGTAATATTTTTGCGAAAAACAAAGATTTTAAATGCCAAATTTAATAACTTTTTATTTTTCGAGTTAAGTAAAATTTGATATAACTAATAGACGTTTATGAAAATTTTGATTATATAAATTGTTTAATTATAATAATATGACGATTTTTAAACATTTTTCGTTTACGGAATAAATTATATTATTTTTATATTAATGTAAATTTCTTTTTAATTAATGTGGAATGTAAATTAATTTTGTAAATTTATGGTAAATAATGTGCGATTTAAAATTTTGAATTGTTAATTAACTATCATGAAACATTTACCTATTGATAATAATTTCTTTTAATTTTTCATATAGTTCTGAAAATTACAGAATTTATAATAGTATTGCAGGCGTTTAAATGATATTTATTTATTTTCACTAATCGAAAAGTAAAAACAATATATATATATATATGTGTTTGTTTAATGGATATATTGCGCAAATATTAAATTAAGTAAGAAAACTTGGTTAATTAAACTACGAATCTATGTTAGTTATAATGTATGAAACGTGCTTTTTATGTTATGTAATGTTTAAAAACTGTAGAGCGTGACCCAGATAAAACTTTAAAAAATTTACAATTCATTTTTAAAATTTAATTGTGTCATCATAATAAAGAAAGGAGCTCATCTATTTTGTATTACAACGAATATTATATACAATATATCTATTTGTTTCATTGTAGCCCGTAGGTAAGTGATTCAAAGAAGGTTTTCTATTCTAAAGCGAGGCGCAGACAATTGTAATTTAATACTAAAAGTTTTATGAATTCCCAGTTTGAAATACAATGAATAACGGTAACGCTACGTAAATAATACGAAAGGGAAAAATTCAAAAAATTTATTATTAAATAAAGCACATGCTTACGAATGACGTATATATACCTTTATAAACCTTTGATAACTTCTCAGGGTATAATATTATGTACTTTAATATTAATATGAGTACCTACCTACGTATTTTTTCATAATTATTTATAGAATGTTTATTATTCATGTAAAATTGGCCAGTCGTGTAGTTGTCGTAATGTCATTGTATAGTTATTACTTATAATAATATTTTTAAAAATAAATAAAATATAATACTTGTTTAAAATATCTGTTAGAAAAATGATTTCGAATCATTTCCGTAATTAAAAATATAATGTATACGTAATACCGCCATATCAGAATTAAGAAAAAATATGATTACAAACGTTATAATTTCCTATTTTCATTTAGCTAATTGTTTCAGTGGTATAAATTTATAATAAATAATTATTTTTGGACCTTATCATATTAAGATTTTTTTTTATGTTACCCATTGAAAAATAATTTGTAATTGTACATGGTAAGCGAGTAATACATTTTATAAGAATTATTAATTAATGTATGAAACAAATTCTATGATAGGAAAGAAATTACATTGGGAACTTGGATTTGAATTTTTTTTACATAATATATCATAAAAAATATCAATATTTCATTTTGTCACTAACCTCAACGATGATGAGATCAAATTTGAATTCGGATCGCATTAACTCATTGATTCGACCTGAAGACATGATTCCTTCGCAATTATCTAAACCATCTTGTAGTATTAATAAGAACTCTTCAAATAAACTATTACCCATAAGTTCATCGGTAGTTATGTTTTCATATATCGGTACCGTACCGACCAGACTGTAATCGATGTAAGTGCCTTGGTTGCTATTTAGTGGCTGTTGTTCTCTTTTAGTTAGAGGAAAGTGACCAACTACGGTGACGTTGTGGCCACGGGCCACAAGCGCGTCAGATACGGTACGAAACATGTGAAAATGGCTTTTTCCACTGAATGGAAAAATGGATAATATATTGTAACTATTAACTTTACTAGGTATCTGAATCACCGAAACTATGGTGACCAGTACCACGATGTTAATGACCACGGAAGCGGGAAGTCGAAATATCATGGCGTATTTATTTCCGATTCGCAATTATAAAATTATCACCACATTAAAATAGAACATAACTGAAAAAATAAATATTACAATATTATAATATTACAAGATAATATTTATTAACTACAAATAAAAAAAAAAAAAAAAAAAAAAAATATTTATATATATTTTCTTCATATTTAATATTAAATATTCTAGTTCCAAATAATTGTGAATATTACATTTACCATTTTAGATTCTGAGCGAAGCGAAGAATGTATTGGTTTTACAATGATGTGTGATTTTTTTTGTTTTTGTTTTTTTTTTTTTTTTTTATTCTGTAAACATTTTTACTACCCGAAATAATGCTCCGATTATCACGAATAGGGTATGTTTCCGGTAGCAAAGTGGATCTAGTTGGTACTTTATTTAGGTCATTTTTCGAATTTCTCAAAATTGACCCTAAGCGGTAGAAAAAACTTCAAAAAAATGACGAAAAAACGGCATTTTTCACGAAAAATGAAATTTTGACGAATTCGATTTCTATATTTCTCGATAACTCGGGCAATTTTTAAGATAGAGACTT
>JAIUCT010010370.1:0-13064 GCA_021307375.1 Tetraneura akinire | reverse complement strand
TTTGTAGACTGTAATAATAATTGTTTTTGAACTTTGCAAGTCAAAGCCTAAATCTATAGACAAAGGAGCTGCTATACCACTGGGCATTGAGCACTGATCAGTATAGCCAGTAAATAAAAATTATGGAAAGAATTTGGTAGAGTTTACAATGTCGAGTGCAGACTGACAAGTGACAGTGTTTAGTACAATATTATAGTACCTAGTACCTACATCTGCACAGGTTGTTTTTCACGGTAGTGCCAGTGCGGGTCGTGCGGCACAAACTAGATGTTTAATTTTTATCATGAACATAATATATTTATTACATTAATATTTATTAATTATTTATTATTGAAAAAATGCAGATATATTAATCTTAATCCATATTATTAAATAGAAAAAAATGTTGGTACTCGTATATGTTATAGAATTACATCCCAATAATATTTAATTATAAAATATTAGAATTAAATTTTCATATTTTTCAAACATTTTTAGGGGTATGGCTAATTTTGAGGGGGCTTAGCCCCCTCAAGTCCCCCCCAAATTACGTGTATGGTGAAATTCGATAACGATTGATGTATATAAATGTAGATCCAGCGCAACGGTAGTGGCGCGAAGCTAAGTAAAAAAAAGCGTAGTAGCCACGAACGTAAAATAACAGGAGCAAGAGTTTAACCATTGAGAAACTGTCTTAATTTATGTTAATCCATTGTCCAGCTTTACAGGGCAAATGTCTGAGCATAAAAGGTCATGAAAGATATCAATCGATCAGAAATGTTGTGCAGATGGTAACAGAGAAACTCGCAATTCGATAGGTCAAATAGGATAAAGTTATAAGCAAAAATGTGCAAGTACTTATAAAACCGATTTTTCGTATGCGACGAAAATTTCGTAAAAATATAATGTTGTCCCCCGATCCGCCGCGCCACTATCCATTCCACATCCCGCGTTGCTGCCGTGGTATGGCGCAACGTACGACGAGTACCGACGATGCACGATGTCAGACCATGCCACCACGGATGATTGCGATTTGCGACATTGCGACGTCGCGTTGTCGAGGCGTCGATTACAATTCCAAATAGTACAACAAACATCTTTAACCACTATATAAAGATGTGATATCATGAATTAAAATGCTAAGTATATTGAATTTAAGTAAACGTATTTTGTTTCAATAATTTATTTACTTGGCAAGGAATTAATTCTTTAAAAAAAAAATGTAGAAAAATATAAATATTAATAATAGTATTATTACCACAATCTCGTTGGTCTAAAAACATTTTATAATTATTTGCATTGCTTTCAGTTCTAGTAACATATTATATAAAAAATGTAATATTTAAAAAAATTTGCCGCCCTATGTAACGGGACAAACCCGTTACCAGTGAACGACAAAAGACGATCGGCACAGCACTAGAGAAATATACATACGACGACCACCGTACCAACTAAGCGTTCGGCCAATTACAGAAAGGGACGACGTCAGCCAACCGGAGAGCGCGCTGATGTCGTCAAAACCACATAAATACGGGTGGGAACCAAACGATCATCAGTTTGGGTGGCAAAACTGTTTACCAATTGCTAATCAGTCAGAACAATTCGCCTTTAGACCTGAACATTCATCTACCTTACAACTAACCAAACTAACCCATCAACTGAGTCAAAACTTCAACAACTTGAGCACCGCTTCTATTTTTCTAGACGTAGAAAAAGCCTTCGACCGCGTATGGCACGAATGTCTTTTATACAAACTCTCACTAGCCAATATCTCTCCCGTAATAATCACTATCATCAAATCCTTCCTCACAGATCGCACCTTCATCTCCAAAATCGAAGATTCCTTCTCGTCACTCCGACATATTCGAGCAGGCGTCCCTCAAGGATCCTGCATCTCTCCTACCCTTTACTTAATTTACATTAACGACTTACCGACCACTCCCAAAGCTCAACTCTCACTTTTCGCCGACGATACGATGTTCTTCACCTCGGACAAAAGCCCAAAACGAGCCACCATACAGTTACAACATCAACTTAACTTGGCACACAGCTCACCGCTGGCGTATCAAAATAAACCCGACGAAAACTGTTAGCGTTCTTTTCGGACTTTCTAACACCACAAACCTACAGCCACTAAAAATCGACAACCATACTATCAACTGGTCAAACCACGTAAAATACTTAGGCGTCACCATCGGTCGCAAAATTACCTTCTCAAAACACATTACAGACAAAACTAAATAAGCTACCCGCGTCCGCGGCATGCTCTACCCCATACTTAACAAATCCAGCCCCATACCGACGAAAACCAAACTTACCATACTCAAACTCTACGTATCCCCCATCCTCACATACGCAGACTCATCTTGGGCCCCTTTTATCGGTCCCTCCTACTGGAAACGCTTAGAAGCCGACTAGAACATCGGTATCCGTACGATAACGGGCATGCCCACTATCGTCAGAAACTCGGTCCTTCTCAAATCAGCAAACTTTGAATCAATCCAAAATTCCATTAGGTCCCAAACCAAAACGATGTTCTACAAAACCTCTTTCTCTGATTTCGAGCATATCCGTCTCCTAGGAAAATCGTTCCCTCCCCCAACCACTTAAAGATCACCCAAAACCTACCCAATAACATGGTCCACCTCATAAGTTAACATACCACCCCATCACATCCATCCACTAGTAGAGGCTCAGCCTGGTATAGTTAACGGCATAGCCACCCCCCCAAAGCAAAGCAAAGCGATCATCAGTTCCAGCCACACATTCAAGTGAATGTCATCTTCCGAGTCATTCATTGTATCAGGTCGTATTATTGTCGAATATATAGATTTTAAGATTTATACTCATTGTTTTTATACATTAAGTTTAGAATATAAGCTCCCACCCGTCCCATGACATGTTTTAGCACGTAAGAAATTAAATACGGACTGTATCTATTGAAATATATCTATTTTTATTTTTTATTATTATTTTTATATATTTTCCGTGAGCTCCTCTCAAATAATCTTATCTAGCCCTGTTAGTATTCGACAAAACTTGGTTTAGTATACCAGATCGAATTGCCGGTACGCACACACGTATATAATTGATTTTAAATGTTTAAAGTAAAATTTGAAATGGCAACGTTGATCGCATATAGCAAAACGATTGCCTCGTGGTGCACCATCCCAACGATTGGTATCCGAAAAACGTTAAATCTTAAATGGCTTTTGTCGTTAGGTCATATCATTTTGTATTCGACAATAATAATAATATAATGAAAATATTTCATATTTGTGCCTTTCAATATTAATATGAACATTTTAAACACAAAATAAAGCGTAAAAGGTTTATTAAAATTTCCATACTAGAGATTTTTCCCGTTTATTTTCTTCTTTTTTTTCAAATTTACACGAAGTAATTTTAGTCCTGTACAAATTTAGGATATTAAAGGCAGAAAAAAAAACTAGTTACAAAAAAAATAATGTCATTTGAAAATCGATTTTTTTAATAATATTTACGATATCGACGGAAATGAAAAGGAAAAAAAAAAGAACAGGAGGAATTAAATTAACACATACATTGGAATAAAATTACGTTAAAAAACTGTACTATAGTGACGAGGAAGTTTACAAATGATCTAATTTACCGTACGCACGATTTTTTTTACAATTATTTACACGCGTGTGTGACGAAATTTTATAAATTTGTTTGAGAAAAAAAACCGTTTTACGATAATATTATATAATGGGGATATTCGAATGCTATTGATTTTTTTTTTTAGATTTTGAGCGAATGAAGAATGTATTGGTTTTACATACAATGGTGTATGATTTTATTTAAATTCTGAGCGTAACGAAAAATGTATTGGTTTCACAATGATGTGTGTCTATTTTGTTCTTTTTTTTTTTATTTTGAAGTATGAAGAAGCTTTTACTACTCGAAATAATGCTCCGATTATCACGAATAGCATACGTTTTCGGTGGGAAAGTAGATGTAGTTGGTAGTTTATTTAGGTCATTTTTCGAATTTTTCAAAATTGACCCTAAGCGGTAGAAATAACGACGAAAAAACGGCATTTTTCACGAAAACTGAAATTTCGACAAATTCGAATTCATTTATTTACGATAACTCTGGAAATTTTGAAATTAGAGATTTAAAAAATTTTATTGATAATTCACATAGGTATTATATATATGTGGTAAAATTTTAGAATCGTACATAATATTCCTGTGTAACCAAGAAGCTAAAAGTCCTGGTATATCACAAAATTGAAGCCCATGCCGAATTCAAATCGTCTGGAGACCCTGAGGATTATAAAGCTTTTTCTCTACTTCGCGCGAAATATAAGTATGAATCCAAAAGGTGTTTTAGCTTTTTGTTATGAATACAGAGAAATCGTTGACTATAAATTTTGAGATATCGTTCGTTAATCGATCTTCCATTCAGTAGCTCGTGTGAGCAAGAGACTGTTAAAAATTTTTGTTATTTAGATTTTTGTTAAATTTTTGTATTTATAAAAACTAAATATTTATCATTTTTGTATTAATTGTAATTTTTTTAAATTAAATAAAAGTAGGAAATTTAATTTATTATTTGTTATTTACTTAGCTGATTTGATGAAATATTTTTTTTTATTCTGTCTTTAATCCCATATTTATTATTATTGATATTATAGAATATGTTAATATGAATATATTATAATTATTTTCTTTTTAGATATTTAACGTAGACACTGAGTTTTGATATTTTATACGAGTTAGTGATATACGGTTTATTGGCTAAATTATTGTGTACAATAGTTTTAATATAAATATTTTGATACTTTAAAAGAATTAATAGACTTTTTGAAAATTAGCCATTTACAATATTTCGTATATATTATTTACTTTTGTATCTATATAAAATTCAAGCTCAAAAAGAACATAAATATTGACACGGTCGTGTATCACACTTGTCATATTCCACCGTCCAATCCGACTGCCTTCCGTTCTTATTTGCTTATTAAGACGGGACTACCCGAATTATATGCAAATACTGGTTTGAGCAAAGTTACGTTTATCGATGGCGATGATGATCGGTGGAACTAACGCCACCACCGCCTGCTCAGTCATTGTACGGTAATCGAATGTGAGCTTTCGCGATCCGTGCGGTAATAATAATATTATTCAATATTACTGATAAAAGTTCATTTGAACTTTATGTTTTATTCAAAATATTGTCAACTATTATACATAGTTATAATATTGTGGTATTTAATACTTTTGTTAGTTCATTAAATTATTTAGTTTAATATAATCAATATATTATATATATTTATATATATATATCCTTTTAAATTGTGTTGTGCGAGTTTGTGAACTACGGTCACCTTACGTCCGCAACAAATTGGCTCCCCCAGAGGAATCGACAAAGACAACGGTGATACTTGCCATTTGCCAACGAAGTTTTTGAAGTGAGTAAATAATTTTACTTATTCAACTTGCTTATAGAACAATATTTTGTGGTTTTTTGGTGTTGCATAATTTTAGTTGTTTGAAATAGCATAATTACCAAACAAGAAACCCAGATAACGCGGTTTTTGCAGTAATAGTGTTTCCGAAGACGCGTCTTAATTGGATTTCCTATTGCAATTACAATTAGAAAATCAACGGTCGAACCGAACGATTATATTGGTACAATTACGAATATTCCTGGTCGTCATATTTGGTAGATAGGTAGTACTTATTAAGTATTTAATTTATTTTGTTTAACTCTCATTATATTATAATAATTTTATTGCAAGGTCGTGAATATCGAATTGTATCGCGTTATTATAATATATTGTTATAATTCCATACGTGTGTTATCGAACGGTAGATTACTTTCGATTTCTACTATAAACGATTTGTTTACGTTTTCGAGTCGGTGTATACATTCGATTAAAGTTGTCGTTTTTGTAGTCGGTGTCTATTAAATTTTTGATTCTGAGCGAAGCGAAGAATGTATTGGTTTTACAATGATGTGTGATTTTTTTTTTTATGTCTGTAAACAAAATTACGACCCGAAATAATGCTCCGATTTTCACGAATAGGGTATGTTTCCGGTAGCAAAGTGGATGTAGTTGGTACTTTATTTAGGTCATTTTTCGAATTTCTCAAAATTGACTATAAGGGGTAGAAAAAAATTTGAAAAAATGACGAAAAAACGGCATTTTTCACGAAACATGAAATTTTGACGAATTCAATTTCTATATTTCTCGATAAATCGGGCAATTTTTAAAATAGAGACTTGTTATTTTTTTGGGTGTTCACATAGCTATTATATATATGTGGTAAAATTTTGGAACCGTTACGTTCATTTTTCTACAAAATATTGGACATTGAATATTCCGTAAAATTCTCGTTTTTACGTATATAATATTTGATAAAATTGACAATTTTCGGTATTAGGGTCTGAAAATATAACTGAAGTATACTTACATATTACTTAACATCATATTAAAATATTAGAAACATCCCTAATCTCAATTATTTTTTATAGCTGTTTTAAGTTGATATTTTTAGTTCAAACGAAAATTATAATTGACTGAACTTCGCTCAGAATCGTTTTTTCGAATGCAATGGTTTATCATTGCATTCAAATTCTAATTAAAATTAAACGCTATGATTCGCACACCTGTATCCTGTGCGGCAGGAGTATCAGCTCATCTTTTTTTTTAATAATATGTCGAACAAAACGATATACCAAATGTCCCAAGCGCGAACTGAAATTAGAGTGTGAGTATTGCGACATTTCAAGTGTGGGTACAAAGTAAATACAAAACAATTTATTAATCATCCTTGAACAACGATTGACGGATGATAGATTAAACCCACGTACCGGCTTGTTCCCCGTTAACACGTCGCGAGTTAATATCCCCCAGAACGGAAACAGATGGTTCGGTTACGGGGTTGAATGATGGGTATATTGACGAAGAATTAGGGAATTTACCATTATATTACGGTCGTGGTAACAGCCCGATCAGTAGTGGTCGTAGTAGTCGTTCGGATCGTAGGTCACGGGGAAATTCGCGTAATTCAACGAATAGCGTGCGTCCGACAAATAATTTCGCTATTTTAGAACAACAAATGGATATTATCGGTGCGGAAATCGCGTATACCGAAGGAATCCATCAGGAGGTTGAACGGTATAGGATCGAAAACCGCCTGGAATATCAATGGAGACCGCGCTAGTCGATATTCGGAATTCGTTAAGAATAATCGACAATAGACATTGTGCGATCGAGAATAGGTTGGACTCTTTAACTTGTTCGTTTTGTGGTAGAAAAGATAGCGGGCGAACCCGAAACTTCATTCCACCAAGTAATACACCGGTTTCACACTTAGACGATTTATGTTCTCGATTGGCGGACGTTGAACGTAGCGTACGTAGTCTATTGGTTTGCCAACGACGACGAACGTGAATACACGGTCGTCGGTGACATTTACTGATGCCCGTACAAACGCGTGTCCGTCAAACTCGTCGGCATCGAGTAGTAGGAACAGTAACAGACCCGTTTCTACCATTAACACACGTATGACGTCGGTATCGGTACCGTATGATAATAATGACACGACAGTTTTCACTAGGGTCGCGCGTGATAATGTGCAATTACCCTCAGTGAACAGTACGCGGGTAGGGGACAGTCCAGCGATTCGGTCGCAATTGACAACGGAGATAATGTCCGTTCGACAGCGATCCCAACATTTTTGTTTTTGACTGATTTTTGTATTTACAAATGTAATTTGTCCAAGCGATTAGGATTGCGCATACCGGAGAAAGATAGAGAGGTTGACATAGTAGTCGGGTTAGTGCGCGACGAATTTATGTCTGTGATCCGCTTGTCTAATCCGATCAATTTTCGCGAACTTCGACAGGTGGCAAAACATTTGGACGTGCCTCGGCATTCTGACAGTGCCGGTCCGGACAAGAAACCACCCGCGGGAAAAAGTCAGGCGGTAAATATAGATAAGGGAGGACCTAGGGATTTTAAACCCGCAAAAAAGATGCATATAGTCTGTAAAATTTGCGGGGGGGGGGCACATTATCCAGATAAATGTCCAAGTCGTACGGGGACGATAAAACCCGCGGCTAATGATAGGAGAGATAAAAATTCGGGAAACGACAATTGGGTCGACAAAAAGACCGACAAGTCGTCCCAAAAATAATTAATGGAAAAATCCTACCTCCCAAAAATATCTTTCAAATTAACTCCGAAATTTCGTTTATTTCTGACCAAGAGAATTCGATAGGAACTAGTAAAGAAACTACGGCGATTCAACAAGTTGTTGTTTCGTCCAATAGCAGTAATTACGAGTTTAAAGATATTTTATTTTCTGATCAAACTGACAATTTGATCGAAAAATTTTCGTTGGGAAATGAACAAGTAAAACCATGTAGTTGTATTCATGTCGAAATGGTAGACCTTGAGTCCAACTTAGGGGTGCGGAGGATTCCGAATTACTCCCATACTCCCGTTACAGGACTGGGATACGGTTACCCGGGTGTTGATATAGTTTCATCAGAACAGTTTTGGGATCCAATATCAACCCGCGTAGAATCGGAAACCAGTCTATTTGGGTCTGACAGTTTAATACGCGGTAAATCGAGTCCCTAAAGGTACGATTTCGGTTGCGCGATTGCGACTGTGATTCGTGACCGCGACCAGTGACCGCGGCCCAAAATCGCAATCGCGTTCGCGTCGTCTTGGTTTATTCTAAGCGATCGGCGATCGCGATCGAAAAATTTAATAATGTAATTTGTATTTTATATACATAAATAATAGAAATTATTATTTATTTTTAAACATAAATTAATTTTTATAAAAAACAAAATTTAATGCATCAATGCGTTTTTCATATTTTGCACAGATATCCGATAACGGTTACTCGCGGGCGACCAGGTGGCGACCATCCCGTTACCATTTATCCATTGCTCTGACGAAGATGGTGGAACACCTGACCCGGCAGATACGGGTGATCGAACGTCTCGGAAGGGTGTTTCCTCCCCCGGGTTAACACTGGATAAGATAATGGACTTCGACCTACAGACTCTTCGTGATGACGAACGTCTGTGGGCGGCGTACGAAAGGGGTTAGCGCGACCATGCGTCGGCGGCGCCGGTTCAACCAACAGCGTCAGTCGACATTTGGCCGGTAGTGGGGCCTGTACGCCAACCTTGGCGTGAAAGCACTGCACCCACGATGGCGGAGCGCCAAAAACGTTCGGGTAACCCGAACGGCGCGGCGTCGAACGTGAAGAGGCAGTGGCCGGCCAAAAAGCAAAAGTCGGATAGGACAAAGAGTCAAAGACACAAATGTCGCCTAGTGAAAAATATTTTGTCGTCTAGTTAATTATATTATTAGAGCCAGGGCGACGAATATTGTTATAAGAATATTTTAAATTATTTAGAATAATACATATGTAGAAAAATAATTATGCAGAAAAATAATTATGTAATGAAAAATACATTCAAATTTTGATCAAAATTCAATAATAAGACTTGTATATCTGTTGCATCCCTTGTACAGCAGTATCAGCTCTTATTTTTATATTTACCTACTAAAATAATTTTTTTTTTCAAAATGAAATCATTTATTAAAATATATATATATATATATATTTATTAGAATTTTAAATTATTAGTGTTACAAACCAACAAATCATAATAAAAACTGTATTTAATTTACTGTTCGTTATAATTTTTCCTAAGTTAAATTCGTGGTGATGATGATGTATTCTTGCTGGTTTTACGGTATTTAATATATATTTTATATAGCTTTTTACAAACATATGTCTTGTAACTACAGTGCTACTACCACACAAGCCGTCATTATTAGTCACTTTAGTACTAGTTATTGCAGTTAAATATCCATAACAAAACATTGGACCACCACTGTCCCCTGGACAAACTGCTTTTGTTTCATTTCGTGTGCAAATCGTATCTTTCCATAGAGGATATATTTGATTTCGAATACCAGAGCATGCCGTTGGACCATATCTTGTTTTAGAAGTTATCATATAAGCATTAGTATTGCCTGTAATATTAGGTACCCTTCCAAACCCAATGATGACACATTCTACTTCACTGTCATTATCATAATGACGAGTGTCTCCATTATAAATAACTGCATAAGTCTTTAGTCCATCGAACCGTTTTTCTAACTAAAATAAAATATTAGACATAAAGGTAAATAATAAATTAAATACTTCTTGATCATTATAAACTCCAAATTATGTTCATCTAGATTAAAATTATTATATAATCATTACGGAGCTCATGCGCACTAAAAAAAAAATATTAACTAAGGCCCGTCGATCTGTAAACATATAATGTGGTGCACCACATACCCATATGTTTATGGTGTCTCGCGGTGCGGCCGTGCGGGGGTCCGTAGTTATATAAAAATAGATAAAATAAAAAAACCTGGTGTAACTAGACTCTTGCACAATGACACTGCTAACTATAATTAATGAAAAAATGAAAACAATGTTGAAATGACTGCAGAAACTCACAAACATGAACGAATACCATGTTTAAACACAATATCCACTGGTGGTTAATAAGTTTAGTCACCGTGAAATATGGAATATTAAATTTACAAGAAAAATAATTGCAATGAATGATATTATTCGGTCGGATAATTCACAAAAAACTTGGTTTGAAAAAAAATGAACACGAAAAACACGCAAATGCCCCTGAAGGGGGAAAAATAATAAAAGGCGATAATATGAGCGGCGTAACTGACTATATAAAACCAGACTTATAACGATATAAGATAAGAAACGGAAGCTCAGTGTCACCTACACAAATTGAAAACACAAGAAACTTTGAAATTTTCTCTCACATTGAGCGAAATAACTTACGAAGACTTGTTGGCAGCCAAAATCAAGACTAGAAATTCATTTATTAATAAACTGGCCGGCACAACATGGGGTTCATCAACACACTTATTGCGAATCTCATCTCTGGCCCTCACTTATTCTGTTGCAGAATATTGCGCACCTATCTGGGAAGGCAGTCAGCATTGTAGGCTAATCGACGTGCAACTGAGAAAGGAAATGCGCATTATTACTGGTACCTTTATGTGTACCAATAATCAATGGCTCCCAGTACTTGCTAACATAGAACCGCCTCATTTACGAAGACAAAATTGTATACTCAGAGAATTCTCTTTTTCTAACCTAATCGAATCGGCAAGCTCCTAGACCTTTCGGTCCACGAAGATGGACTAAAAAACCAAGATTAAAGTCACGGAAGCCTTTTTTGATTAGAGCCAACGAAATTGCCTAGACATTGATTTGTAAAGAAAAATCCCTTAATATGTATTGTTATTCCATTCATATATTTTATTTTTTTTTAATTTTTATTCTTATATATTTTTTTTTATTTATATCTTTATTCTTTTTAATCTTTTTTTTATATTATTCCAAATTATCTATACTATCTTTAATATTATGTTTATACTGTAATGTGTTATGTATGTCATACGAATAAATAAAATAAATTAATATGAAATAGACTATTAAAAAAAAAAAAAAGAAAAGATGAGCTGATACTCCTGCCGAACAGGATACAGGTGTGCGAATCATAGCAATTAAATTTAATTAGAATTTGAATGCAATGATAAACCATTGCATTCGAAAAAACGATTCTGAGCGAAGTTCAGTCAGATTATAATTTTCGATTGAACTAAAAATATCAACTTAAAACAGCTATAAAAAAAAATTGAGATTAGGCATTTTTCTAATATTTTAGTATGATGTTAAGTAATATGTAAGTATACTTCAGTAAAATTTTTAAACCTAAATACTGAAAATTGCCAATTTCATCAAACATTATATACGTAAAAACGAGAATTTTACGAAATATTCAATGTTCAATATTTTATAAAAAAATTTAAAAAACGGTTCCAAAATTTTACCACATATATATAGTAGCGATGTGAACACCCACAAAAAATTTCAGGTCCCTACCTTAAAAATTGCCTGAGTTATAGTGAAATATAGAAATTGAATTTGTCAAAATTTCATTTTCGTGAAAAATGCCGCTTTTTCGTCATTTTTTTGAAGTTTTTTCTACCGCATAGGGTCAATTTTGAGAAATTCGAAAAATGACCTAAATAAAGTACCAACTAGATCCACTTTGCTACCGGAAACATACCCTATTCATGATAATCAAAGTAATTTTTCGGTAGTAAAAATGTCTTCAGAATAAAAAAAAAAAAAAAAAAAAAAATCACACATCATTGTAATACCAATACATTCTTCGCTCCGCTCAGAATTTAAAATAAAAATAAATGTTTATATTATTCTAAATTTAACATTATAACATAAATATAAAAATGATATGTAATGTGCCTATAAAACTACACTAAAGTAACTTACCATTATTATATGAAATGATATAGTATTTAAAAATTGATGGAATTCGATGAAACTATAAATGTTATAAAATTTAATTATTGACTTATTTAAGATATCTAATGAAAATATTGATATTTGACAAATTTATAAATTATTCCTACAGGCATTTTACATAAAAAATAAAGATTATTACCTATTATTTTTAATACCTAATAAAAACTAGATATAGCTCATATTTTATTAAAAAAATTTCAAAATATTAATTATTTATTATAAGTATATTATATCTGACTGAACTCCCTATTCAATTGAAAAATCCTATTAATAAAAACCCCACGCACAAAATAATTGTCTATGAGATTATAATAAATAAAGGACGAAAAACGGATGAAAACTTCATGGCTTCTTGATTATATAATAAACTGTTTACATATACGAGTGTAATTATTCAATACCTTTATTACCTTTTCCGGAATATTATGTTTGAGTGGAGTGACTGTGTATGGACACTGACACTGTGTTAACTAATCGAAAAAATGAAATTTTTTTTTTAGTTTTCTAATTATAGACTATAGTCTATATAGTTATAGATTTCATGGGATAGATGTACCCTCATTTTGAACTTAAAGAAGATAATGTTCTTGTTCCACACTGACATTATTATTATAACTATTATTATTATTATTATTATTATTATTATTATTATTATTATTATTA
>JAIUCT010010367.1:0-17213 GCA_021307375.1 Tetraneura akinire | reverse complement strand
TAATAATAATAATAATAATTATAATTATAATAATAATAATAATAATATCAATGACAAAAACAAAAACAAAAACAATAACAATAACAATAACAATAACAAAAACAATAACAATAACAATAATAATAATATTAATAATAATAATAATAATAATAAATTATTAATTTTAATATTTTTATTAATAAATTATGATACGAGTACGCCAGTGAACAGTGATGAAGAGGATGAGGCACACACGGGACAGCAAGGAAACTCATTCATTCGGTATATCGCGGGCGACCGGCGGTCGGCTACACACGTATGCACCACCACACGTGCGTACACACGCGTGCCACAGTCTCAACGGCGCGGAATGTGATAACACGCGACTTTCGCCGCCGAAATTTAATATCTATACCACCGTCTCAACGGGATAGTATTATAAAATATTTTACAATAATATTACGATATGACACGAGAGCTATGCGATTATATAATAACCATGCAATTAATCGACTGCGGAAACTTAAAACAAATGTTCATAAAAAAAAATTAATTTAATTTAACGTTTGCCTTTTTTTTATAATTATACGTATAATATTGGTACTGGTACTACCCTGACTTACCTGTATTATTGTCCAGTTGATGTCCGACGAGATCGTGTCATCGGTGACCAGTACACGGTAGACGTAATTACGCACACCGTATACAACATGACGCGTGTGCGTAAAGATACAACACGCGCGCCAGAGGGAAGGGGTAAAAAAAATAAACAATAACAATATAATGCGAAAGATACGATTTTATATGATAGTAAAATTATTTTTTTTTTTTGTTTTTATTTTTGTGTAACGATGTAATTATAATTGTCTTTTTTTTTTTTATTAATAAAATTAATTAATGTAAAGATTGCGCGCTTGAAGCTCGAAAGTATACAATATCGTGACGTCGTAAATATTTATTTTTATTCAAAGTTGTAATATTATGATTTTGATTTTTACAAATATTTCTAATTAATGTTAATGATAATAATAAACAAGTTAGTATAGCGTATAGGTAATAATAATAATTGATAATTAATAATTATTAATAATTGTAATAATTATTATAATAATAATAAACTGTTGACGATGATGTTGTTATACGGTATGAACGTTCCGAGTAGTATATTATATTATATAAGTATAAATAATAATAATAATAATAATAATAACAGTTGTGCGTGCGATTCGCGTGCGTGCCCGCGGCGGTTGCGACGGAGATGATGCGGTTGACGAGAGCCCGCGCGGCGGAACTATAGACAACTCAAAAACATGACTAGCAATAAACTACTAGGGGGTAAAAACCGAGAAAGTAAAATTGCATATTCGTACAGTTTAATGAGAGAGAGTGGGTCCTACCGCGCGCCCGGCCTACCCAGCCTGGTCCGCCCACCCGCCCCCGCCGCCACCAAAACTCCACGCGCCACGGCGGCGTTTGTAACCGGAATTCGCACCGCGCGCGCTACCCCCACCCGAAGAGCCCGCGAACGCGTTCTCTATGTTCGGGGGGTAGTAGTGGCGGCAACCCCTTGATAAGGGAGTATGAGCGCGCCGCGGCGACGGAGCGGGATACGTATACGCGGCGCGCGTATATTATGTATATAATATATAAGAGTCGGCGGGTGTCAGTTTGCCGTGCGGTGGGATTGGACGGCGGGGGATAAAAGCAAAAGAGAAAAAAATCATTAAATTCGTCCGCGCGCCCTCCGAGAAAGCGGCCCCCCGCCCGGCACCCCGCGCTTATAGGCCGCCGCGCATGTGCCGCCGCTAAAAAATTTAATTCGTTTTAACACACTACTATAAATAGTGAACATTGTTATTCAACTTTCATTCCGTTTTGGTCCCCACTCGCACAGGATCCCCGGGAATCCCTCCGACCCTTCTCGTTTCGCGCGCGCACGCCGTGTCGCCCACTCCTACTCCACGGGGACGGTCCCGCCCGCACACCTTTCTTTACCCCGCCACGACCGCCGTCGTCGCGGGGTAGTGTATCGAGCACTTCGGCGTTTTTCGCGTCCCCTTCGCACACGCACACCGCCGCGCGTATATACGTATAATATACGACCGTCGCACCGCCGGCGCACGCTTTTCATCCCGCCCGCGCGTATATTTAAATGTGTGCGTACATAATAATAATACACGCACACGCACACACACACACACACACCACGCGCGCACCCGACGGAGTAGTATTACGGTTCGTTCCCGTCCGCCGAGCCTATATAATATTACGTTTATATATACATATAATAATAATATGCATACACCACGCGCGCACACCAATGCTACAACGTACCGCGTCCTGCTCCTTCACCATCGCCGTTAACTTCGTCGTCGTCGTCGTCGTCGTCGTCGCTTCTATACATAATATATTCTTTCTCTCTCCTTCACTCTTTCTCTCTTTCTCTCTTTTTCTCTCTTTCTTTCTCTCTCTCTCTCACTATATGTATATATAATATAATACTGTCACCCATGTACACCGCCACCACACTACCACGCGATTCCGGCTTTCCTACGAGGACCAATGACAGAGCGGTGGCGGTGTCGTTCTCTCATTTTACTAGGCGAATGTAATTTATGAGCGCCGAATCAATACCGAACGCGGGTCGGAAGCTGAGGGCCCACGCGCGCCCGCGATCATCGCGAGTAGCGGTGCCGGAAAAGAGTCGACCGGCTGCGGGCGGTGGCCGCGGAGGCTGAATGTGAAAAAAAAATGTAAACCTACCCAGATTTTCTCTAGAAAAACCGCCGCCGTCGTATCGCGCGCGTCCCCGTGGGTCTCCTCGTCATCGTCATCATCCGCGGCGGCAGTTACCTATATATATATTTGTATTATTATACGCGCGCAGCGACCGACCGTTTTTGGGATGGTACGGATACGAGGGGGGAATGGACCGCGACCTCTTCTTTGCGCCTGCCGTTTTTCTTCCTATCCCGCGGCAGCAAACGCTTAAAATATTATTCCGTAAATCTTCCAATTGGTGTAACTGCCGATGATTTATCGCCGCTGTGTTTTTCGTACCTATTTTAATATATCATTAACGTTAGAAAACGCACACATTTACACACAATACGCATCATGCTATAAGCTTTATACTTGCTTGTACAATAATTTATCTATAATATTATGTTACTGGAAAAAATTCACCGGCGACGGAAACGTTCAACCGTCTTCCGATCGTATCGAAAACCATCGCGGAAACGCGTCCGATAATAGTGTAAACGATCAAAGCAGCGTTATATCGACCTCTTCCTCCTTCTCCTCTGTCCTCTTCCTACTATTCTGGTTTGGAATAATAATATATTCCCTGAATGGGATTTCCGCGTAAAACTTCCGACCCGATGAGAAAATTCAAATTTTACTATAACCATATTATATTGCTTCCTGAAAGAAAAAAAACAACAAAGACGAATGTCGAGGATTTTTTTTTTTCGCCGAAACATACGAATCTTTTCTCAGACGTTTGGAAATTTTGTTTCCGTTTTAAATGACCCGTTAAAAGCGGTCAACATATAAACGGCGACGGTACACGCCCCCGCGACCGCCCGAACCACGCGACACCGACACGCGAAACACCTGACCCTGACGGACGAGAGGAGATGAAAGTAAAACTTACCTCGTTATCCGCCGTTCGTTTATATAACGCCCGTATAATACAATAATGTTACGCACACCTATAAGGAAACTCGACGTGGCGGAAAAAAACATCGTCGATAATTTCAACAAACGAATTTATTTCGATAATACGAAATATATATATATAAGTATTTTTATTACGTCGACGCATTTAATAATAAAATATTTATTTTGTTCCGTCGACGACTATAATTTATTGTTGTGAAATTGTAAATAATAATTATTATTATTTTATATTATTAATTATTATATAATAATACATTAATACACAACATATTGATGGGACAAAGATAAAATCTTATGATCATCAATTTCGGTTAAAAGGCTATTTGTTGTGACACATTCATTACTTTTTATGTGTGCCAAACATCGTTTTTTGTCCATTTTTTTATTTTTATTTTCATATTTTTACAAATTAAAACTATTTTGAAGATATAACTACAATTTTTTTTTTCATAGATTAATAACAGATTATTTTTCAAGAATAATATTAATTTGGTTTATACATTATGAGAGTACTATCATACTAATATTATACGACAATATTGGCGTTTACTGCAAATATAATTTAATCTTATATCGGCTACAACATAATTTATACGTTTTTTTCTTTACGTAATTCATAAATAACACGATATAAAAAATAATCGTATTAAGAAAATTCAATTACTGATCGATGCATTAGAATGTCGTGCATAACTAGTGTCGCTAACAGCAAATAGTCTTTTAACCATTGAATTATTATATATTACAATATTATATTTCACGTTTTTTTAATTATTACAAATAAGCTTTATTATAGTTAGGTACATGCTTCCTCTTTTATACAGGTAGGTTTATATAGGTAGGTTTGTCTATTGAATTAATGAAAATAATGTAATATGTATTTTGTTGAATTCATTAAAAATGAATATAGTGATAAAAATATTCAAAATCAGTCCCTCTCAGTTTTTATGTTACGCAATTTTACAGGAGGGTGTGGAAAAATCAATAATTAGAGAAAAACGTTCGGCATAATAAATATTCGACTTGAACTAAAGACTAAAATACGGATGTATACATTATTTGCATTATATAAAACATTTCTATAATATTTCAATCGCCATTTGTAAAAACTAATTGTGACATTAATTTTATAAAATAATAATTATATGTACCTACTTATACGACATAATTATATTATAATATAATAACAAAATAAAATTAAACCACCAAATATTTGTATTATTATTAAATAATATTAACTGTATTTGCAAATTCAGATTTTTCCGCAATAGAAAAATATTGGATTTTAATTTTTAAAAGTTTATTACTTGTGTTATACATTATATTATTTTATAATTTACATATTATTTTGTTTATAAGTATATGAAATTCAAATTTATTTTTAATTTGTAAAGACGATAAAATGATGAGAAAATTAAACGTTTTATGTTTAAAATAATATATTATCCAATATTCAAACTATATATTTATTTTTAGTTTTCATTTAAATATTTTTAAGTATGACACGACGAGTATAATATAAATGTACGAATTAAAAAACAAAACAAAAATGTAACATTATAATATTGCCGATCGGAAGTAATGATTATTATTGTCTGTATACATTATAATATTATAAATAGATATCAATATCTATTTATAAATACAATTATTATTGCAAAACGAAATCTCTATATTTTGTATTATGAAAATTGGAATTTCAGAATTTTGCGTACTACATCTAATAAAATTATTACTATTGTTCATAGTAAATAATTAAAATAACAATTTAATTATAGAGGTAATGTTTTTGTAACGTTTTCAGTGTACAATTTTTGTGACCTTTTAAAAAATGCGTGTTGTGCTATATTATTATTATTATTATTATTATTATTATTATTATTATTATCATAAGGTCGTTTGTATTTATATTTTTCTCAGGGCGAAAAAAAATGTCCTTAAAAAAAATACGCGGAAAATTCGTGGGTCTCATTTGTTGTTATTTTTTTCTCCAAACAAACACATTTTGTACTTTTTTATTCGCTTTTTATGTACGCGTGTCATATCGTGTTACATCCATTTACATTTTTTATCGTTAAAATTTAATATATACGAGTATAACAACATCAATTATAATAAATAAGACTGGTGTGATACTGTGATCAATGTTTGTCATATTATATTTTTATTGTAATACACATCAGATTATCGCGCTGTTGGGTTGCACTATTCTAACTACATCAACCGCATATGTATATATCAGCTACCACTACCGTGTTATAACTAAATTATTATTATTATTATCATTATACCGCAGCACTTGTTGTACATATTAAAATACAAGGGACGAGTATCATGAGCGTGTCGGTGGTAGTGGTTAGTCTTAAACGTTTGTTATGTTAAAAGTTTTACACTGTTCGTGGAACGTTAAATATACATATTATAATATTATGTAAAGATATATATATATATATATATATATATATATAATAATAATATATTATAATATACACTGTACAATATCGCGCGAATTAGATTGTCCGTTTAATAGCGACTTAAAACTGGAAATTCATTCGAGTTTAGAGAGTTGTAGAAAAAATAAATAAAAAAGCAGGTCACTGCGAATTTTTATTTTATTTTTTTTATCAACAGCGTCTAATTTGCGTGTTTGAAACGTTCAAAATAGCATTCACTATGATTAAGAATGCCGAATAAAACGAATTCGTATAGATAAACTTATAAAATAATGTTATATTATGATATTCTAGACTCGGGATTCGTGCACCTACGGCCATCGATTGGCGTTTAAATAATATTACCATACCAGTCTCGTGGCGGACGTTGTCAGTGCGGATTTCGTTTATCATGTACCCAATTATAACGTACAGAAGAAAAAAACCGTTTAAATAACTGCAACAGATGACTATATAATATACGTTAACAAAAATTAAATTGACAATAATTATTAATATATTCTCGTTCTGAAGATCGATTATATAATAATTATATTATTGTTCAATAAGAATTTGGATAATCATTATTTTCTGGACATAAATTTAATTAAAAAATCAGAATAATATTATGAAACGTAAGTAAATGATGGTTTGTTTCGTACCCGGAACACATGTATTTTAATTAGGCATCTTCTATATTGTATTTATTGTTTCTTAATAAATAATTTTTAAAGCCTAATATAACTCATATACGTATATTTAACAACTACCAACTACAGGAGAACTGGATTCACATCATAGTAATATATCGTATGGCATGTCTGACATTTTCCGGGTATTACGTCACAAATAAATAAAATTATAATAATACTTGATATGTACCTACAATGAACATATTATAATAATGTTAAAAAAAAAAAAAAAAGGATATAACTCATCGAAACGTGTGCCGTTTAAAGTCTGGTGTAGTGGTGTCAGATAATAATAAATAATAATATATGTATAATAATCGGTGTACAACGGGTCAAGATTTGTTTGTGTTGTTATAAGGAGGAAAACACCCCCGGGCATCTTTAAGGTGTCCGGTTGGAAAAAGGGTGAAATACCCTAGGGAAAATCGCTATCCCGTTTACACTTGCATCGTTTACTCAACTGTTACCGTTTTTATGACACAAAAACACAATTTGTCGAGTTGTCGACGATTACGGTCGGTTGGGATTGGTGCTTGGAGGGGTGAGAGTTAGTTCTTCTTCATTGAAAATACGGAGATCACAATAATAACATTATTATAATATTATTTTAAATTTGTGTTATAACTTAATATTATAGTTTAAACCTATAAGATTTAAAGAATTTAATTAGTATATCGAACAAAGGAAAAATAAATTACATAATAATTCGGTATTATGAAAATAAAGTTAACTACTTCTTTGATAATTGTATTTAAACAATTTCCATAAAATGAGCAAATATTTAAATTGTGTAGATTAAAAAACATCAAAAACGTTTAACATTATAATGTTGTACGATATAATTATTACAATAATTATATACGAAAAAAAAATTATTATTATTATACTATTATTAGTTATGACTTATGACTATATTTCTAGAATCGATGTCTATTGTTATGTTATTGAATATTATTTTTGTTATTAATCAAACTTAATTTATATAATATTATACCATAACATTATAATTTACTATAGAACATGATCAATACTTATATCATATAAATTGAATTTTTTTTTTTTTACATAAATTGAGTTTTGTAATGCATCTTTACATTTCTACAATGATGTTCCTACAACTCTAATACCATTACTATATTTTAAAACTTCTAAATGAATGAATACCAGAAATATTAGAAATTAAAAAATATCACTATTATTCTGTAATTAATGTATAAAAAAATATTCTTAAATAAAATGTATGTATAATAATATTTATAAATAATAAAAAGGTAAATAATTATCTACATACTCGAATTATATTCTGCATGATTGTTTTATCATTTATACGTTACATAATAATATTATATTAATATAATAATATATTATAATGATATACAATTAATATAAAAAAATGTTATACGCATCTATCTATATACATTACAATTTAACCGTCTCAATAAAAAATACCTATATGATGGTTACTACCTGTACCTATATATATAGGTAGTAGGTACCTATGTTTTTAATTACGATCAACTATTTTTACACGTATGTTTTATATGTAAGATTGTAATCTGTTTTGATAAATATAAAAATATTTATTATAATATATAGACGCAGACAGTGAATGTTATTATAGTACCTATACATAATAGTATTATTAAATATTAATATACAGCATGTTTATATAAGAACAACATGCAAATCATCGTCATTTGAAAAATAAATAAATATTATAATTTTTTCTTTAAATAGTGTATTATATAAAACAAACTACGTTTAAATAAAATAAAAATTTATTTTTCATTTCGACAGTTAAAAATAATAAAATACTATGCGTTTAATATTGTATTTTTATTTAGTTTTTTTATTCAGATGCCGATAAATTAATTGAAGATTAAGCATAGCAAAATTATTCAAATATTTTCTTACAAAGCAAACACATTGTTGAACGTATAAATAACAAATATTATTTATTGTTACTTAATATATAATAATATAATGTACACCGTACACGTATTAGTATTATTATTATTATTTTTTTTTTAATATTGAAAAATGATGCAAATTTTTAAATAATATAATATTTCATAGATAGGTTAGATAGGTAAGTAGGTACATAATATTATTAATTTTCATTACAAAGTAAAACAATATTCATAATATCAAAAGTATAGACCATTCTAAAAATAATATTACATATTATATATTGTGAAAAGTGAAAAATAATTTTTATCGTAGTCATAATAATTAATATAAACTTAAATTTGTTCATGTGGCAAAATATGTTGCAATATTGCAAACTTAATTAAGTTAAAATCGTTTCAACGATGTTACATAAGAAATTGGCAGAATATGTTGTTAATCTATGGCTAATCATACGAAACAAAGTCCATTGCATGGTAAAAATATATGCTATAACGTATTTATATTATATAAAAATGAAAATCGAGACTATTATATTGTAGCGACATATAACATATTTTTTTTATAATAATATACTTTAATAAAATATCTAAAAAAAAACAACACATTATATTTCCTCCCTTTGCCTCCTTAGCTTATACCTACAGATTTATTAAAACGATAATACGGAGAAACGTCAACTTAACTTGTGGTATGGTTGTACAATGTATTATATACCATAATGTTATTATTTATATTACGGTCTAGTACAAGACCCGAGTCCACCACTGTGCTACGACATTGTATGCGCTCACGTGCCGACGTTTAATCGACTTGGCGTCTCGTATCGGAATTCGCGGTCTGCTAATTAAATATCACAAACAGCAACAAGTGAGCTACTGCGATTAACGACGATGATGAGCTACCTATATCTCGTGGTCCCTTGTACAATTGTACCCGATTTCTGAGATCTTTTATAGTTATATTATCTTTTATTCTGCTTGAATAATTTACTATTTTCCCCCCAATAAGATATGATGATAAGCATAAAAATACGGCAAAATAAAGGACAAAAAAAAAATGTATTTAAATAAAAAAAAAAACTTACGTTGGAATTTTAAACATAGAACACACAGGATGATTTTGTTTATCGCGATTCACACTATACACATTATCTCTATATGACCTCAGTTAATTTTCATGATTTTTATAATGTAGGTACTTTTTTTTGGTATATATTGTATACTATATTTTTACATAGTTTGAAAACAATAATTATTGCAACTACTATTTCGGAACTAAAAAATTTTTTAACACATACATACATTTATATATATATATATATATATTTTATTTCATATATCGACAGTTTTTATTTATTTATTTATTTTTTGTTAAATATGTAGCAATTTCATACCCTAACGAGGTATTTTATTTTTATAAATTTTATAAATACAATAATATAGATATATAATACATCAAAATTAATTTATATATGAACATTTAAAATTTAGATGACAATAAGAGGGAGAAATGTCATAATTGACTTATAATGGTACTTACAGTTACAATATCTTCTACCTACAATATTTCATTGTATTGACTCATGTATGTTATAATAGTTATGCAATTATTATATATTGTTACATACTACTTGAATATCTTACTCAGTTATTAATACATTAAAATTACATTCTAAAATCTAAATAATATGTAATATTATTACTTATTTTACTTATTTCGTTAAAACAACCCACGTTTAATTATATAATTAATAAGATTAATTAAAAAAAAAAAATTATTAAGATTTTAAAATATATATCTTGGTCTGTATTTTTTACTATCAGTGAATAGTTTAAAATATGTACCTAAGTAGCCATATAATAAATATACCTAATAACTAATAGTAATTTTTTAGTCGAACACAACGTTATTTTATAATAGGTACCTAACTATTATTTATAAATAATATTAATTATTCGTTTAATTAGAATTCCATAGATTCTCATAAATTACTTTTTTTTTTTAATTTTGAGACCTACATTTTGGTAGAGTTATATTAGAAATTAAAAATTCTTCTACTTATAATATAGTGGAAATTGTATATAATACTGGTACTAGGACATTATCGCGAAGAGTCAGGGGACATTATCGTGTAGGTACTGATAATTAGCAATGCTGAACATTTAAACCATAAATGTATATTACATATTATTTTATCATTGTAAAATAATAAGTCATGACTAAAATATAATGTAATTTTACAATAATATATGCGTATATATAGTAATTAATAATAGTAATAATTAGTATTTTTTTCCTATATATTCAGGAATTGAAAAAAAAATACAAAGTTATACGCCGATGTTAAAATAACTGAAGAGTACAGTAGACTCTTTTATAATATGTATATACCTATTCTATAATATAATAATAATTATTATTTTATAAAATTAAGAGTTAGAAATTGTATCGTTATATTCTATAATACAGGGTTATTATACTTTATATTTCTATAAAGTTCGAGAGTATAAATCTGGCCATGGAATATTATAGATAATATGGTGAAATTCCATAGGTATTTATTTATTAATATTAGGTATGTGGTAAAATTTTGGAACCGTTACATTAATTTTTCTCCAAAATATAGGACCTTGAATATTTCGTAAAATTCACGTTTTTACGTATATAATGTGTGATAAAATTGTCAATTTTAGGTATTATGGTCTGAAAATTTTACTGAAGTATACTTACATATTACTTAACATCATACTAAAATATTAGAAAAATCCCTTTTTTTTATAGCTGTTTTAAGTTGGTATTTTTAGTAAAACGAAAATCTTAGAATCCATACGTATAAATAAATATTCTGAAAACACTTTTACTACCCGAAATAATGCTTAGATTTTCACGAATAGCGAGTTTCAGATGTAAAAGTGGATGTAGATGGTACTTTATTTAGGTCATTTTTCGAATTTCTCAAAATTGACTATAAGCGGTAGAAAAAACTTCGAAAAAATGATGAAAAAACGGCATTCTTCACGAAAAATTAAATTTTGACGAATTCATTTCTATATTTCACGATAACTCAGGTAATTTTTAAGATAGAGATATGAAAATTTTTTTGGGTGTTCACATCGCTACTATATATATATATGGTAAAATTTTGGAACCGTTTTTTAAATTTTTTTACAAAATATAGGACTTCGAATATTTCGTAAATTTCTCGTTTTTACGTATATAATGATTGATAAAATTGACAATTTTTGGTATTAGGGTCTGAAAATTTTACTGAAGTATACTTACATATTACTTAATATCATACTAAAATATTAGAAAAATCCCTAATCTCAATTTTTTTTTATAGCTGTTTTAAGTTGATATTTTTAGTTCAAACGAAAATCATAATCTGACTGAACTTCGCTCAGAATCGTTTTTTCGAATGCAATGGTTTATCATTGCATTCAAATTCTAAGTAAAATTAAACGCTATGATTCGCACACCTGTATGCTGTGCGGCAGGAGTATCAGCTCATCTTTTTTAATTTTTACGCTCCAAAAATAATTTTTTTTAAATGGTCGTTTTAAATTATTGTATAATCAAATAAAAATATAACAATTAAAATAAAATCGTGAACATTTCTTCTAAAAGTAGTTAATATTTCAAAATATTTGACCGCCGGTTATATATAGGTATTCGAAAACTTGAAGAAGTCGCTGATTATCCAGTGCAACAATAAATAATTTAAAGGTATTTTTCAGTATAAAAATATTAAGCATCTATAATAATTTGATTTTACAATATTTTTTATTATATTAATTTCAGAACATTTCATGCTGGCCATCATACGAGAAGAAGAATTTATTTGTATAACAATATAAATTATTGTTTATTCATATAGTAATATAATTTTTTTTATCAGTATTTTATGAGGTCATATTTTCTTATTGAGTCATTTTTTTGGTCATTTTTTAGGTTTTTTTAGGTCATTATTTATATTTTTTAGGTCATTAAAATTCTAGCCCTAATAATATGTCTATAGTCATAATATTATTGTTTAAATAACTTTATTTTAATTGAATCGGTTATGGTATGTTTACACTCGTGCGCTTTTTCGTGCGTTAGATGCATGCGTCATAGCGCACCACAAGTTGTACGAAAAAGCTTGTAATAACGCATGCCCTTTCGAGTTGAACGGCAACATTTTCGTGACGCACGCTTAAACGCAAGGACTTCCGCGCTCAGTGGGAATCCGTTCAACACGCCGTGCAACTTACTATTATTATTATTAATATTATATATTATTATTTATATTATTATTATATTATACAACATAGTCGATATGAATGGCTTGGAAACTTTAAACAGGTACATTAAAGAGGAAAACGAATCTCCAGTTACTAAATATCTTAGTGTTATTAACAACCTAATTTTAACTGGAATAGACTCTCTAAAATGAGTGTTTTGTTTTTCTATTTCTGGTTCAATTATTTGTAATATTGAGTAAAAATTTGATCTGGACATTCGCGTAAAGTTTTTAAATAAAATATTTTCGTCTAATTACAAATCATCTATTATTCCAAAATTTCGAGTTTTTAAATAATTTTTAACCTACAAAGAACGCTTTTTCCTACGTTTTTTATTTGCACTCGCAATCATTAAAGAGGCCGCACTGACACCAAGAAGTACATGTGAATCCGACATGTTTTTTGTTAACAATCTGGAAGACGACTATTTTGTGGCGTCGCTAGTGTAAACAGAAAAAAGCATGCGTCTATTGCATTCAACAGAGGCATGCGTTTATTGCAAGTGGAATTGAATGTTGAAACGCAAATTGAATAGAAAATTGAAGACGAAAGCGCACAAGTGTAAACATACCTTTATAATAAAAATAAGAACTTGATCTAGATTAGTAGGTATTAGGTATTGATATATGATATAATTATAATATATTTACTAGGTACATATTTCAGCACCCGTCCAATCTTAATCGAATCAACAAAATATATACCTATATATAATAGCTATGTGAACACCCAAAAAAATTTTCAAGCCTCTATCTTAAAATTGTCTATTGCTTATACAAAAATTGTAATAATCATATGTTATGAAATTTTGCATACAAATGGAAAACTTCAGCAATAATATTAAAGGGCTAATGTAAATTTTTATAAACCTCAAAAAATGTATTTTTAGAATAAAACAAAGAAAAATAGTAGGTATAGAAAATATTAAAAAAATAAAATTTCTTTTATTAAGAAGGCTGGGACAGATAATAAGAGTTAGACACGCGTTAAATTTTTGAATAGCGTATATTATGGTGAGCATTTACGTCAACGTGCATGTTTGTCTAGCTATATGGACCCGTAAAGTTGTATCTACTATCTAGTATGATTCCGTCAATGAATGAAAATGGACGTAGAAATAGCTATATGTTTGTGGATTTTGCACAGAAGAAATACACACCGTCATAATCAAAAACGAAATTATTGGGTTCATCCGATGTTATTAAATAGACCTAATGAAGTAAATATATATAATATAGTACTATATCCAAAACTAAGAACATATGAACCAAAGTTCTTTTAACTGTTTTAGAATTGCCTGTCTACCTCTACAGGGCTGACTAATTGATTAGCTGTTATATGCCTTTATAGTGCTATTGATTTATGATCGAAAATATAAAATAATTTTGATTTACAATAAAATAAGTTATTCATAAATTAATGATGACGACACTGAACGACTAATATTTACTTTTCGATACTTTATAAGAAGCAAGAGAAAATAGATTAATAAGTATTATAATATACCTATAACAATTAACAATAATAAGTTAATTATATAGAATAATTTATATAATGTCATATATGAGTACTCGTATCGCGCTTTAAACGATTTCGTAATAAGAAACACATAATACATACCTATATATAGAAAATTATAAATGTACTGTGAGTATTTGTATTTTTAACATTTATTTAGTACCTATATAGTATATGCCAAAAGGCAAAAATGCAATTTTTCAAAATTAGTAGATTTTTATTAACTTGTCATCTACTCATAACTGCATTAATTATGGTGTATATTATAGTGTATACAATATTATGATGTAAACAGTATAAAAAAAAAATGCCTAAATTTAAAATCAACTGTTAGTATTATTCGTCAGTTATGAAGGCAACATAATTATATATGCAGTTTAATTTCGTAAGTTGTCTTTTTCTGGAAGGAACTTTCAGTTGCCTGGAATATAAAAGTAAGAAAAGTATCACCATTTCCCGGACGAACCCTCCCCTCGCCCGTCAGACGGACTGATAAAATCGTTATAAGGAATAATAATTATAGTTATATAATATTAAATAATAAATATTAAAAACGATACGAAAAATCTTCTTATAAATTTATCGGTGGCGTTGATGTCATCATCATCATTGAGGTAGATTTAAATATTAAAATATAATATATTTTATACGACATTATAAATTCATAAAATTTACGTGTATTTGTTTTTACGTATAACTAAAACATAATATTAATAATAATAATAATATAAAATTAATAATAAACCAAAATCTCTTTCTATGCGCATTTGATATGATAGCGCGTTCTGCGTTTTGGATATTATTATTATTTTTCATTATGAAAAATCGATTGGATTGGGTATATATTTTGAGAAATAGAATAATAGATATTAGATACTCGTGTGCAATGTATAATGTTTAATGTAATTATTTCATCATGAGTGTAATAATATTATGTTATTGCCTTATTGGTACCTATGCAAATAGATAAATATGAGTCCGTCCATAAAAGTTGCTAAAAAACGACAATCAAACCATTGAATTAATATCTTTAGCTCTGGCCTATACAAATTACTTAGGTCTTAGAGTACCGTTCTCTTCACTAGTTTAACTTGTTTTACTACTATTAATAGCACAAAATTACAAAAAAATTATATACGGTGTAATATGTGATTAAAACAACTGTATATTTATTTAATTATTATTATTATTTAAATTTAAATGTATGTTTATATCGTAAGAACAATATTTATAATTATAATAATATAAATATATATATATTACTCATATTATAATAGGTATGAAGTCGTATAACAATAAATTTCGTTGTACCTTAAAAGTCGAGTAATGTTTTTTTTTTAAATTTTTTTTTAAACACTAAAATTACGTTTTACTATTAGCCAAAACAATTAGATTTTTTTTTTGTTAGAATCGCAATGGTTTGTTTTTTTATCGATTATACATACATAGGATTAACTGCCTGACTGTGAGAATATATTTTGTAAATAATGCGCTAAGAAATCCTTATCGACATTATAATATAATGATTGTAATGCACTATATAAGAGCGATGGCTACGTGCGTCGTTTACACGGTATTCACTGAGATGCACACGAAATTTCGCTAGAAAAATATTTTAAATGCGTGTTAAACAAAAAATGAATGTATAAAATACGCATAACATACAACTTGGGCGTTTGTATTAAACGACCAGTGTGAAATAATTTTTTAAATCTATTATTCACCTCGGCGATGCATTCGCCGCATAATACATAATAATAATTATTGCTGTAATAATACAATAATTAGTTAGGTAATTATATTATTATTATTTACACCATTACTAATAATAATATGATATGATATTGTAAATAGTTTCTTTTTCGTGTTAATTTGCAGGCATATTTTCATGATTAAGTGCGCTAAAAAGGTAGGTAAATATATTTAAACAAATAAAAAGAATATATTATCACGCTGAAAACGGCAAATTAGAGAAAAAACTCGCATTCTGGAACTGACAATAGAGGTGTGTGTGGATGTGCAAGGGGTTGAAAAAAATGCGACTTGCTTACCCAACGATGGTGGATGAGGCCGGATGGGAAATCGGCAGGTCATGGCACGGGGACACGCGGCTGCCGCTGTCGGTCGGTTGGCGATCGGACGGACTTCGATAAAACTCGCGTCCGTTCAAGTGTCGCCGGTCGTCGTTGCGGTCCGCCGTGGTTGCCGCCGACTTGACGATATACCGGAATATGTCTGTATAGCCGTTTATCGCGTCGAATAATAATATACCTACGATTCGGCTGAAATTACGTCGTGAATATTGTGTTAACCAGAGCCGTGCCTATAACGATGAAAATGTGTCCGCTGAACCTTTATAATAATATTATCATTGTATATAATAAACGCGTGGACGAGGATAAAATAAATTATTAATTTTGTTTATTTTTATTATTATTTCTTATTTTATACTATATTGACTAACACGCACGACGTTACACACACGCGGACACAGCACATAGACACATATCGCGCATACACGCAGATAATCGATTAAACAAATAATAATGATGATGATGATAATAATAATAATAATAATAATAATAATAATAATAATAATAATATTGGCGAACTATATAATTGTACTTCTTGCATTGCATCGAAACGCAAACTGTCATGTAGTGGTGTTTATTTTTTTTTCGTCGGTGCAACGAAATCTTGAACCAGTTCCTCTCGCA
>JAIUCT010010366.1:0-17218 GCA_021307375.1 Tetraneura akinire | reverse complement strand
TAATAATAATAATAATAATTATAATTATAATAATAATAATAATAATATCAATGACAAAAACAAAAACAAAAACAATAACAATAACAATAACAATAACAAAAACAATAACAATAACAATAATAATAATATTAATAATAATAATAATAATAATAAATTATTAATTTTAATATTTTTATTAATAAATTATGATACGAGTACGCCAGTGAACAGTGATGAAGAGGATGAGGCACACACGGGACAGCAAGGAAACTCATTCATTCGGTATATCGCGGGCGACCGGCGGTCGGCTACACACGTATGCACCACCACACGTGCGTACACACGCGTGCCACAGTCTCAACGGCGCGGAATGTGATAACACGCGACTTTCGCCGCCGAAATTTAATATCTATACCACCGTCTCAACGGGATAGTATTATAAAATATTTTACAATAATATTACGATATGACACGAGAGCTATGCGATTATATAATAACCATGCAATTAATCGACTGCGGAAACTTAAAACAAATGTTCATAAAAAAAAATTAATTTAATTTAACGTTTGCCTTTTTTTTATAATTATACGTATAATATTGGTACTGGTACTACCCTGACTTACCTGTATTATTGTCCAGTTGATGTCCGACGAGATCGTGTCATCGGTGACCAGTACACGGTAGACGTAATTACGCACACCGTATACAACATGACGCGTGTGCGTAAAGATACAACACGCGCGCCAGAGGGAAGGGGTAAAAAAAATAAACAATAACAATATAATGCGAAAGATACGATTTTATATGATAGTAAAATTATTTTTTTTTTTTGTTTTTATTTTTGTGTAACGATGTAATTATAATTGTCTTTTTTTTTTTTATTAATAAAATTAATTAATGTAAAGATTGCGCGCTTGAAGCTCGAAAGTATACAATATCGTGACGTCGTAAATATTTATTTTTATTCAAAGTTGTAATATTATGATTTTGATTTTTACAAATATTTCTAATTAATGTTAATGATAATAATAAACAAGTTAGTATAGCGTATAGGTAATAATAATAATTGATAATTAATAATTATTAATAATTGTAATAATTATTATAATAATAATAAACTGTTGACGATGATGTTGTTATACGGTATGAACGTTCCGAGTAGTATATTATATTATATAAGTATAAATAATAATAATAATAATAATAATAACAGTTGTGCGTGCGATTCGCGTGCGTGCCCGCGGCGGTTGCGACGGAGATGATGCGGTTGACGAGAGCCCGCGCGGCGGAACTATAGACAACTCAAAAACATGACTAGCAATAAACTACTAGGGGGTAAAAACCGAGAAAGTAAAATTGCATATTCGTACAGTTTAATGAGAGAGAGTGGGTCCTACCGCGCGCCCGGCCTACCCAGCCTGGTCCGCCCACCCGCCCCCGCCGCCACCAAAACTCCACGCGCCACGGCGGCGTTTGTAACCGGAATTCGCACCGCGCGCGCTACCCCCACCCGAAGAGCCCGCGAACGCGTTCTCTATGTTCGGGGGGTAGTAGTGGCGGCAACCCCTTGATAAGGGAGTATGAGCGCGCCGCGGCGACGGAGCGGGATACGTATACGCGGCGCGCGTATATTATGTATATAATATATAAGAGTCGGCGGGTGTCAGTTTGCCGTGCGGTGGGATTGGACGGCGGGGGATAAAAGCAAAAGAGAAAAAAATCATTAAATTCGTCCGCGCGCCCTCCGAGAAAGCGGCCCCCCCGCCCGGCACCCCGCGCTTATAGGCCGCCGCGCATGTGCCGCCGCTAAAAAATTTAATTCGTTTTAACACACTACTATAAATAGTGAACATTGTTATTCAACTTTCATTCCGTTTTGGTCCCCACTCGCACAGGATCCCCGGGAATCCCTCCGACCCTTCTCGTTTCGCGCGCGCACGCCGTGTCGCCCACTCCTCCTCCACGGGGACGGTCCCGCCCGCACACCTTTCTTTACCCCGCCACGACCGCCGTCGTCGCGGGGTAGTGTATCGAGCACTTCGGCGTTTTTCGCGTCCCCTTCGCACACGCACACCGCCGCGCGTATATACGTATAATATACGACCGTCGCACCGCCGGCGCACGCTTTTCATCCCGCCCGCGCGTATATTTAAATGTGTGCGTACATAATAATAATACACGCACACGCACACACACACACACACACCACGCGCGCACCCGACGGAGTAGTATTACGGTTCGTTCCCGTCCGCCGAGCCTATATAATATTACGTTTATATATACATATAATAATAATATGCATACACCACGCGCGCACACCAATGCTACAACGTACCGCGTCCTGCTCCTTCACCATCGCCGTTAACTTCGTCGTCGTCGTCGTCGTCGTCGTCGCTTCTATACATAATATATTCTTTCTCTCTCCTTCACTCTTTCTCTCTTTCTCTCTTTTTCTCTCTTTCTTTCTCTCTCTCTCTCACTATATGTATATATAATATAATACTGTCACCCATGTACACCGCCACCACACTACCACGCGATTCCGGCTTTCCTACGAGGACCAATGACAGAGCGGTGGCGGTGTCGTTCTCTCATTTTACTAGGCGAATGTAATTTATGAGCGCCGAATCAATACCGAACGCGGGTCGGAAGCTGAGGGCCCACGCGCGCCCGCGATCATCGCGAGTAGCGGTGCCGGAAAAGAGTCGACCGGCTGCGGGCGGTGGCCGCGGAGGCTGAATGTGAAAAAAAAATGTAAACCTACCCAGATTTTCTCTAGAAAAACCGCCGCCGTCGTATCGCGCGCGTCCCCGTGGGTCTCCTCGTCATCGTCATCATCCGCGGCGGCAGTTACCTATATATATATTTGTATTATTATACGCGCGCAGCGACCGACCGTTTTTGGGATGGTACGGATACGAGGGGGGAATGGACCGCGACCTCTTCTTTGCGCCTGCCGTTTTTCTTCCTATCCCGCGGCAGCAAACGCTTAAAATATTATTCCGTAAATCTTCCAATTGGTGTAACTGCCGATGATTTATCGCCGCTGTGTTTTTCGTACCTATTTTAATATATCATTAACGTTAGAAAACGCACACATTTACACACAATACGCATCATGCTATAAGCTTTATACTTGCTTGTACAATAATTTATCTATAATATTATGTTACTGGAAAAAATTCACCGGCGACGGAAACGTTCAACCGTCTTCCGATCGTATCGAAAACCATCGCGGAAACGCGTCCGATAATAGTGTAAACGATCAAAGCAGCGTTATATCGACCTCTTCCTCCTTCTCCTCTGTCCTCTTCCTACTATTCTGGTTTGGAATAATAATATATTCCCTGAATGGGATTTCCGCGTAAAACTTCCGACCCGATGAGAAAATTCAAATTTTACTATAACCATATTATATTGCTTCCTGAAAGAAAAAAAACAACAAAGACGAATGTCGAGGATTTTTTTTTTTCGCCGAAACATACGAATCTTTTCTCAGACGTTTGGAAATTTTGTTTCCGTTTTAAATGACCCGTTAAAAGCGGTCAACATATAAACGGCGACGGTACACGCCCCCGCGACCGCCCGAACCACGCGACACCGACACGCGAAACACCTGACCCTGACGGACGAGAGGAGATGAAAGTAAAACTTACCTCGTTATCCGCCGTTCGTTTATATAACGCCCGTATAATACAATAATGTTACGCACACCTATAAGGAAACTCGACGTGGCGGAAAAAAACATCGTCGATAATTTCAACAAACGAATTTATTTCGATAATACGAAATATATATATATAAGTATTTTTATTACGTCGACGCATTTAATAATAAAATATTTATTTTGTTCCGTCGACGACTATAATTTATTGTTGTGAAATTGTAAATAATAATTATTATTATTTTATATTATTAATTATTATATAATAATACATTAATACACAACATATTGATGGGACAAAGATAAAATCTTATGATCATCAATTTCGGTTAAAAGGCTATTTGTTGTGACACATTCATTACTTTTTATGTGTGCCAAACATCGTTTTTTGTCCATTTTTTTATTTTTATTTTCATATTTTTACAAATTAAAACTATTTTGAAGATATAACTACAATTTTTTTTTTCATAGATTAATAACAGATTATTTTTCAAGAATAATATTAATTTGGTTTATACATTATGAGAGTACTATCATACTAATATTATACGACAATATTGGCGTTTACTGCAAATATAATTTAATCTTATATCGGCTACAACATAATTTATACGTTTTTTTCTTTACGTAATTCATAAATAACACGATATAAAAAATAATCGTATTAAGAAAATTCAATTACTGATCGATGCATTAGAATGTCGTGCATAACTAGTGTCGCTAACAGCAAATAGTCTTTTAACCATTGAATTATTATATATTACAATATTATATTTCACGTTTTTTTAATTATTACAAATAAGCTTTATTATAGTTAGGTACATGCTTCCTCTTTTATACAGGTAGGTTTATATAGGTAGGTTTGTCTATTGAATTAATGAAAATAATGTAATATGTATTTTGTTGAATTCATTAAAAATGAATATAGTGATAAAAATATTCAAAATCAGTCCCTCTCAGTTTTTATGTTACGCAATTTTACAGGAGGGTGTGGAAAAATCAATAATTAGAGAAAAACGTTCGGCATAATAAATATTCGACTTGAACTAAAGACTAAAATACGGATGTATACATTATTTGCATTATATAAAACATTTCTATAATATTTCAATCGCCATTTGTAAAAACTAATTGTGACATTAATTTTATAAAATAATAATTATATGTACCTACTTATACGACATAATTATATTATAATATAATAACAAAATAAAATTAAACCACCAAATATTTGTATTATTATTAAATAATATTAACTGTATTTGCAAATTCAGATTTTTCCGCAATAGAAAAATATTGGATTTTAATTTTTAAAAGTTTATTACTTGTGTTATACATTATATTATTTTATAATTTACATATTATTTTGTTTATAAGTATATGAAATTCAAATTTATTTTTAATTTGTAAAGACGATAAAATGATGAGAAAATTAAACGTTTTATGTTTAAAATAATATATTATCCAATATTCAAACTATATATTTATTTTTAGTTTTCATTTAAATATTTTTAAGTATGACACGACGAGTATAATATAAATGTACGAATTAAAAAACAAAACAAAAATGTAACATTATAATATTGCCGATCGGAAGTAATGATTATTATTGTCTGTATACATTATAATATTATAAATAGATATCAATATCTATTTATAAATACAATTATTATTGCAAAACGAAATCTCTATATTTTGTATTATGAAAATTGGAATTTCAGAATTTTGCGTACTACATCTAATAAAATTATTACTATTGTTCATAGTAAATAATTAAAATAACAATTTAATTATAGAGGTAATGTTTTTGTAACGTTTTCAGTGTACAATTTTTGTGACCTTTTAAAAAATGCGTGTTGTGCTATATTATTATTATTATTATTATTATTATTATTATTATTATTATCATAAGGTCGTTTGTATTTATATTTTTCTCAGGGCGAAAAAAAATGTCCTTAAAAAAAATACGCGGAAAATTCGTGGGTCTCATTTGTTGTTATTTTTTTCTCCAAACAAACACATTTTGTACTTTTTTATTCGCTTTTTATGTACGCGTGTCATATCGTGTTACATCCATTTACATTTTTTATCGTTAAAATTTAATATATACGAGTATAACAACATCAATTATAATAAATAAGACTGGTGTGATACTGTGATCAATGTTTGTCATATTATATTTTTATTGTAATACACATCAGATTATCGCGCTGTTGGGTTGCACTATTCTAACTACATCAACCGCATATGTATATATCAGCTACCACTACCGTGTTATAACTAAATTATTATTATTATTATCATTATACCGCAGCACTTGTTGTACATATTAAAATACAAGGGACGAGTATCATGAGCGTGTCGGTGGTAGTGGTTAGTCTTAAACGTTTGTTATGTTAAAAGTTTTACACTGTTCGTGGAACGTTAAATATACATATTATAATATTATGTAAAGATATATATATATATATATATATATATATATATAATAATAATATATTATAATATACACTGTACAATATCGCGCGAATTAGATTGTCCGTTTAATAGCGACTTAAAACTGGAAATTCATTCGAGTTTAGAGAGTTGTAGAAAAAATAAATAAAAAAGCAGGTCACTGCGAATTTTTATTTTATTTTTTTTATCAACAGCGTCTAATTTGCGTGTTTGAAACGTTCAAAATAGCATTCACTATGATTAAGAATGCCGAATAAAACGAATTCGTATAGATAAACTTATAAAATAATGTTATATTATGATATTCTAGACTCGGGATTCGTGCACCTACGGCCATCGATTGGCGTTTAAATAATATTACCATACCAGTCTCGTGGCGGACGTTGTCAGTGCGGATTTCGTTTATCATGTACCCAATTATAACGTACAGAAGAAAAAAACCGTTTAAATAACTGCAACAGATGACTATATAATATACGTTAACAAAAATTAAATTGACAATAATTATTAATATATTCTCGTTCTGAAGATCGATTATATAATAATTATATTATTGTTCAATAAGAATTTGGATAATCATTATTTTCTGGACATAAATTTAATTAAAAAATCAGAATAATATTATGAAACGTAAGTAAATGATGGTTTGTTTCGTACCCGGAACACATGTATTTTAATTAGGCATCTTCTATATTGTATTTATTGTTTCTTAATAAATAATTTTTAAAGCCTAATATAACTCATATACGTATATTTAACAACTACCAACTACAGGAGAACTGGATTCACATCATAGTAATATATCGTATGGCATGTCTGACATTTTCCGGGTATTACGTCACAAATAAATAAAATTATAATAATACTTGATATGTACCTACAATGAACATATTATAATAATGTTAAAAAAAAAAAAAAAAGGATATAACTCATCGAAACGTGTGCCGTTTAAAGTCTGGTGTAGTGGTGTCAGATAATAATAAATAATAATATATGTATAATAATCGGTGTACAACGGGTCAAGATTTGTTTGTGTTGTTATAAGGAGGAAAACACCCCCGGGCATCTTTAAGGTGTCCGGTTGGAAAAAGGGTGAAATACCCTAGGGAAAATCGCTATCCCGTTTACACTTGCATCGTTTACTCAACTGTTACCGTTTTTATGACACAAAAACACAATTTGTCGAGTTGTCGACGATTACGGTCGGTTGGGATTGGTGCTTGGAGGGGTGAGAGTTAGTTCTTCTTCATTGAAAATACGGAGATCACAATAATAACATTATTATAATATTATTTTAAATTTGTGTTATAACTTAATATTATAGTTTAAACCTATAAGATTTAAAGAATTTAATTAGTATATCGAACAAAGGAAAAATAAATTACATAATAATTCGGTATTATGAAAATAAAGTTAACTACTTCTTTGATAATTGTATTTAAACAATTTCCATAAAATGAGCAAATATTTAAATTGTGTAGATTAAAAAACATCAAAAACGTTTAACATTATAATGTTGTACGATATAATTATTACAATAATTATATACGAAAAAAAAATTATTATTATTATACTATTATTAGTTATGACTTATGACTATATTTCTAGAATCGATGTCTATTGTTATGTTATTGAATATTATTTTTGTTATTAATCAAACTTAATTTATATAATATTATACCATAACATTATAATTTACTATAGAACATGATCAATACTTATATCATATAAATTGAATTTTTTTTTTTTTTACATAAATTGAGTTTTGTAATGCATCTTTACATTTCTACAATGATGTTCCTACAACTCTAATACCATTACTATATTTTAAAACTTCTAAATGAATGAATACCAGAAATATTAGAAATTAAAAAATATCACTATTATTCTGTAATTAATGTATAAAAAAATATTCTTAAATAAAATGTATGTATAATAATATTTATAAATAATAAAAAGGTAAATAATTATCTACATACTCGAATTATATTCTGCATGATTGTTTTATCATTTATACGTTACATAATAATATTATATTAATATAATAATATATTATAATGATATACAATTAATATAAAAAAATGTTATACGCATCTATCTATATACATTACAATTTAACCGTCTCAATAAAAAATACCTATATGATGGTTACTACCTGTACCTATATATATAGGTAGTAGGTACCTATGTTTTTAATTACGATCAACTATTTTTACACGTATGTTTTATATGTAAGATTGTAATCTGTTTTGATAAATATAAAAATATTTATTATAATATATAGACGCAGACAGTGAATGTTATTATAGTACCTATACATAATAGTATTATTAAATATTAATATACAGCATGTTTATATAAGAACAACATGCAAATCATCGTCATTTGAAAAATAAATAAATATTATAATTTTTTCTTTAAATAGTGTATTATATAAAACAAACTACGTTTAAATAAAATAAAAATTTATTTTTCATTTCGACAGTTAAAAATAATAAAATACTATGCGTTTAATATTGTATTTTTATTTAGTTTTTTTATTCAGATGCCGATAAATTAATTGAAGATTAAGCATAGCAAAATTATTCAAATATTTTCTTACAAAGCAAACACATTGTTGAACGTATAAATAACAAATATTATTTATTGTTACTTAATATATAATAATATAATGTACACCGTACACGTATTAGTATTATTATTATTATTTTTTTTTTAATATTGAAAAATGATGCAAATTTTTAAATAATATAATATTTCATAGATAGGTTAGATAGGTAAGTAGGTACATAATATTATTAATTTTCATTACAAAGTAAAACAATATTCATAATATCAAAAGTATAGACCATTCTAAAAATAATATTACATATTATATATTGTGAAAAGTGAAAAATAATTTTTATCGTAGTCATAATAATTAATATAAACTTAAATTTGTTCATGTGGCAAAATATGTTGCAATATTGCAAACTTAATTAAGTTAAAATCGTTTCAACGATGTTACATAAGAAATTGGCAGAATATGTTGTTAATCTATGGCTAATCATACGAAACAAAGTCCATTGCATGGTAAAAATATATGCTATAACGTATTTATATTATATAAAAATGAAAATCGAGACTATTATATTGTAGCGACATATAACATATTTTTTTTATAATAATATACTTTAATAAAATATCTAAAAAAAAACAACACATTATATTTCCTCCCTTTGCCTCCTTAGCTTATACCTACAGATTTATTAAAACGATAATACGGAGAAACGTCAACTTAACTTGTGGTATGGTTGTACAATGTATTATATACCATAATGTTATTATTTATATTACGGTCTAGTACAAGACCCGAGTCCACCACTGTGCTACGACATTGTATGCGCTCACGTGCCGACGTTTAATCGACTTGGCGTCTCGTATCGGAATTCGCGGTCTGCTAATTAAATATCACAAACAGCAACAAGTGAGCTACTGCGATTAACGACGATGATGAGCTACCTATATCTCGTGGTCCCTTGTACAATTGTACCCGATTTCTGAGATCTTTTATAGTTATATTATCTTTTATTCTGCTTGAATAATTTACTATTTTCCCCCCAATAAGATATGATGATAAGCATAAAAATACGGCAAAATAAAGGACAAAAAAAAAATGTATTTAAATAAAAAAAAAAACTTACGTTGGAATTTTAAACATAGAACACACAGGATGATTTTGTTTATCGCGATTCACACTATACACATTATCTCTATATGACCTCAGTTAATTTTCATGATTTTTATAATGTAGGTACTTTTTTTTGGTATATATTGTATACTATATTTTTACATAGTTTGAAAACAATAATTATTGCAACTACTATTTCGGAACTAAAAAATTTTTTAACACATACATACATTTATATATATATATATATATATTTTATTTCATATATCGACAGTTTTTATTTATTTATTTATTTTTTGTTAAATATGTAGCAATTTCATACCCTAACGAGGTATTTTATTTTTATAAATTTTATAAATACAATAATATAGATATATAATACATCAAAATTAATTTATATATGAACATTTAAAATTTAGATGACAATAAGAGGGAGAAATGTCATAATTGACTTATAATGGTACTTACAGTTACAATATCTTCTACCTACAATATTTCATTGTATTGACTCATGTATGTTATAATAGTTATGCAATTATTATATATTGTTACATACTACTTGAATATCTTACTCAGTTATTAATACATTAAAATTACATTCTAAAATCTAAATAATATGTAATATTATTACTTATTTTACTTATTTCGTTAAAACAACCCACGTTTAATTATATAATTAATAAGATTAATTAAAAAAAAAAAATTATTAAGATTTTAAAATATATATCTTGGTCTGTATTTTTTACTATCAGTGAATAGTTTAAAATATGTACCTAAGTAGCCATATAATAAATATACCTAATAACTAATAGTAATTTTTTAGTCGAACACAACGTTATTTTATAATAGGTACCTAACTATTATTTATAAATAATATTAATTATTCGTTTAATTAGAATTCCATAGATTCTCATAAATTACTTTTTTTTTTTAATTTTGAGACCTACATTTTGGTAGAGTTATATTAGAAATTAAAAATTCTTCTACTTATAATATAGTGGAAATTGTATATAATACTGGTACTAGGACATTATCGCGAAGAGTCAGGGGACATTATCGTGTAGGTACTGATAATTAGCAATGCTGAACATTTAAACCATAAATGTATATTACATATTATTTTATCATTGTAAAATAATAAGTCATGACTAAAATATAATGTAATTTTACAATAATATATGCGTATATATAGTAATTAATAATAGTAATAATTAGTATTTTTTTCCTATATATTCAGGAATTGAAAAAAAAATACAAAGTTATACGCCGATGTTAAAATAACTGAAGAGTACAGTAGACTCTTTTATAATATGTATATACCTATTCTATAATATAATAATAATTATTATTTTATAAAATTAAGAGTTAGAAATTGTATCGTTATATTCTATAATACAGGGTTATTATACTTTATATTTCTATAAAGTTCGAGAGTATAAATCTGGCCATGGAATATTATAGATAATATGGTGAAATTCCATAGGTATTTATTTATTAATATTAGGTATGTGGTAAAATTTTGGAACCGTTACATTAATTTTTCTCCAAAATATAGGACCTTGAATATTTCGTAAAATTCACGTTTTTACGTATATAATGTGTGATAAAATTGTCAATTTTAGGTATTATGGTCTGAAAATTTTACTGAAGTATACTTACATATTACTTAACATCATACTAAAATATTAGAAAAATCCCTTTTTTTTATAGCTGTTTTAAGTTGGTATTTTTAGTAAAACGAAAATCTTAGAATCCATACGTATAAATAAATATTCTGAAAACACTTTTACTACCCGAAATAATGCTTAGATTTTCACGAATAGCGAGTTTCAGATGTAAAAGTGGATGTAGATGGTACTTTATTTAGGTCATTTTTCGAATTTCTCAAAATTGACTATAAGCGGTAGAAAAAACTTCGAAAAAATGATGAAAAAACGGCATTCTTCACGAAAAATTAAATTTTGACGAATTCATTTCTATATTTCACGATAACTCAGGTAATTTTTAAGATAGAGATATGAAAATTTTTTTGGGTGTTCACATCGCTACTATATATATATATGGTAAAATTTTGGAACCGTTTTTTAAATTTTTTTACAAAATATAGGACTTCGAATATTTCGTAAATTTCTCGTTTTTACGTATATAATGATTGATAAAATTGACAATTTTTGGTATTAGGGTCTGAAAATTTTACTGAAGTATACTTACATATTACTTAATATCATACTAAAATATTAGAAAAATCCCTAATCTCAATTTTTTTTTATAGCTGTTTTAAGTTGATATTTTTAGTTCAAACGAAAATCATAATCTGACTGAACTTCGCTCAGAATCGTTTTTTCGAATGCAATGGTTTATCATTGCATTCAAATTCTAAGTAAAATTAAACGCTATGATTCGCACACCTGTATGCTGTGCGGCAGGAGTATCAGCTCATCTTTTTTAATTTTTACGCTCCAAAAATAATTTTTTTTAAATGGTCGTTTTAAATTATTGTATAATCAAATAAAAATATAACAATTAAAATAAAATCGTGAACATTTCTTCTAAAAGTAGTTAATATTTCAAAATATTTGACCGCCGGTTATATATAGGTATTCGAAAACTTGAAGAAGTCGCTGATTATCCAGTGCAACAATAAATAATTTAAAGGTATTTTTCAGTATAAAAATATTAAGCATCTATAATAATTTGATTTTACAATATTTTTTATTATATTAATTTCAGAACATTTCATGCTGGCCATCATACGAGAAGAAGAATTTATTTGTATAACAATATAAATTATTGTTTATTCATATAGTAATATAATTTTTTTTATCAGTATTTTATGAGGTCATATTTTCTTATTGAGTCATTTTTTTGGTCATTTTTTAGGTTTTTTTAGGTCATTATTTATATTTTTTAGGTCATTAAAATTCTAGCCCTAATAATATGTCTATAGTCATAATATTATTGTTTAAATAACTTTATTTTAATTGAATCGGTTATGGTATGTTTACACTCGTGCGCTTTTTCGTGCGTTAGATGCATGCGTCATAGCGCACCACAAGTTGTACGAAAAAGCTTGTAATAACGCATGCCCTTTCGAGTTGAACGGCAACATTTTCGTGACGCACGCTTAAACGCAAGGACTTCCGCGCTCAGTGGGAATCCGTTCAACACGCCGTGCAACTTACTATTATTATTATTAATATTATATATTATTATTTATATTATTATTATATTATACAACATAGTCGATATGAATGGCTTGGAAACTTTAAACAGGTACATTAAAGAGGAAAACGAATCTCCAGTTACTAAATATCTTAGTGTTATTAACAACCTAATTTTAACTGGAATAGACTCTCTAAAATGAGTGTTTTGTTTTTCTATTTCTGGTTCAATTATTTGTAATATTGAGTAAAAATTTGATCTGGACATTCGCGTAAAGTTTTTAAATAAAATATTTTCGTCTAATTACAAATCATCTATTATTCCAAAATTTCGAGTTTTTAAATAATTTTTAACCTACAAAGAACGCTTTTTCCTACGTTTTTTATTTGCACTCGCAATCATTAAAGAGGCCGCACTGACACCAAGAAGTACATGTGAATCCGACATGTTTTTTGTTAACAATCTGGAAGACGACTATTTTGTGGCGTCGCTAGTGTAAACAGAAAAAAGCATGCGTCTATTGCATTCAACAGAGGCATGCGTTTATTGCAAGTGGAATTGAATGTTGAAACGCAAATTGAATAGAAAATTGAAGACGAAAGCGCACAAGTGTAAACATACCTTTATAATAAAAATAAGAACTTGATCTAGATTAGTAGGTATTAGGTATTGATATATGATATAATTATAATATATTTACTAGGTACATATTTCAGCACCCGTCCAATCTTAATCGAATCAACAAAATATATACCTATATATAATAGCTATGTGAACACCCAAAAAAATTTTCAAGCCTCTATCTTAAAATTGTCTATTGCTTATACAAAAATTGTAATAATCATATGTTATGAAATTTTGCATACAAATGGAAAACTTCAGCAATAATATTAAAGGGCTAATGTAAATTTTTATAAACCTCAAAAAATGTATTTTTAGAATAAAACAAAGAAAAATAGTAGGTATAGAAAATATTAAAAAAATAAAATTTCTTTTATTAAGAAGGCTGGGACAGATAATAAGAGTTAGACACGCGTTAAATTTTTGAATAGCGTATATTATGGTGAGCATTTACGTCAACGTGCATGTTTGTCTAGCTATATGGACCCGTAAAGTTGTATCTACTATCTAGTATGATTCCGTCAATGAATGAAAATGGACGTAGAAATAGCTATATGTTTGTGGATTTTGCACAGAAGAAATACACACCGTCATAATCAAAAACGAAATTATTGGGTTCATCCGATGTTATTAAATAGACCTAATGAAGTAAATATATATAATATAGTACTATATCCAAAACTAAGAACATATGAACCAAAGTTCTTTTAACTGTTTTAGAATTGCCTGTCTACCTCTACAGGGCTGACTAATTGATTAGCTGTTATATGCCTTTATAGTGCTATTGATTTATGATCGAAAATATAAAATAATTTTGATTTACAATAAAATAAGTTATTCATAAATTAATGATGACGACACTGAACGACTAATATTTACTTTTCGATACTTTATAAGAAGCAAGAGAAAATAGATTAATAAGTATTATAATATACCTATAACAATTAACAATAATAAGTTAATTATATAGAATAATTTATATAATGTCATATATGAGTACTCGTATCGCGCTTTAAACGATTTCGTAATAAGAAACACATAATACATACCTATATATAGAAAATTATAAATGTACTGTGAGTATTTGTATTTTTAACATTTATTTAGTACCTATATAGTATATGCCAAAAGGCAAAAATGCAATTTTTCAAAATTAGTAGATTTTTATTAACTTGTCATCTACTCATAACTGCATTAATTATGGTGTATATTATAGTGTATACAATATTATGATGTAAACAGTATAAAAAAAAAATGCCTAAATTTAAAATCAACTGTTAGTATTATTCGTCAGTTATGAAGGCAACATAATTATATATGCAGTTTAATTTCGTAAGTTGTCTTTTTCTGGAAGGAACTTTCAGTTGCCTGGAATATAAAAGTAAGAAAAGTATCACCATTTCCCGGACGAACCCTCCCCTCGCCCGTCAGACGGACTGATAAAATCGTTATAAGGAATAATAATTATAGTTATATAATATTAAATAATAAATATTAAAAACGATACGAAAAATCTTCTTATAAATTTATCGGTGGCGTTGATGTCATCATCATCATTGAGGTAGATTTAAATATTAAAATATAATATATTTTATACGACATTATAAATTCATAAAATTTACGTGTATTTGTTTTTACGTATAACTAAAACATAATATTAATAATAATAATAATATAAAATTAATAATAAACCAAAATCTCTTTCTATGCGCATTTGATATGATAGCGCGTTCTGCGTTTTGGATATTATTATTATTTTTCATTATGAAAAATCGATTGGATTGGGTATATATTTTGAGAAATAGAATAATAGATATTAGATACTCGTGTGCAATGTATAATGTTTAATGTAATTATTTCATCATGAGTGTAATAATATTATGTTATTGCCTTATTGGTACCTATGCAAATAGATAAATATGAGTCCGTCCATAAAAGTTGCTAAAAAACGACAATCAAACCATTGAATTAATATCTTTAGCTCTGGCCTATACAAATTACTTAGGTCTTAGAGTACCGTTCTCTTCACTAGTTTAACTTGTTTTACTACTATTAATAGCACAAAATTACAAAAAAATTATATACGGTGTAATATGTGATTAAAACAACTGTATATTTATTTAATTATTATTATTATTTAAATTTAAATGTATGTTTATATCGTAAGAACAATATTTATAATTATAATAATATAAATATATATATATTACTCATATTATAATAGGTATGAAGTCGTATAACAATAAATTTCGTTGTACCTTAAAAGTCGAGTAATGTTTTTTTTTTAAATTTTTTTTTAAACACTAAAATTACGTTTTACTATTAGCCAAAACAATTAGATTTTTTTTTTGTTAGAATCGCAATGGTTTGTTTTTTTATCGATTATACATACATAGGATTAACTGCCTGACTGTGAGAATATATTTTGTAAATAATGCGCTAAGAAATCCTTATCGACATTATAATATAATGATTGTAATGCACTATATAAGAGCGATGGCTACGTGCGTCGTTTACACGGTATTCACTGAGATGCACACGAAATTTCGCTAGAAAAATATTTTAAATGCGTGTTAAACAAAAAATGAATGTATAAAATACGCATAACATACAACTTGGGCGTTTGTATTAAACGACCAGTGTGAAATAATTTTTTAAATCTATTATTCACCTCGGCGATGCATTCGCCGCATAATACATAATAATAATTATTGCTGTAATAATACAATAATTAGTTAGGTAATTATATTATTATTATTTACACCATTACTAATAATAATATGATATGATATTGTAAATAGTTTCTTTTTCGTGTTAATTTGCAGGCATATTTTCATGATTAAGTGCGCTAAAAAGGTAGGTAAATATATTTAAACAAATAAAAAGAATATATTATCACGCTGAAAACGGCAAATTAGAGAAAAAACTCGCATTCTGGAACTGACAATAGAGGTGTGTGTGGATGTGCAAGGGGTTGAAAAAAATGCGACTTGCTTACCCAACGATGGTGGATGAGGCCGGATGGGAAATCGGCAGGTCATGGCACGGGGACACGCGGCTGCCGCTGTCGGTCGGTTGGCGATCGGACGGACTTCGATAAAACTCGCGTCCGTTCAAGTGTCGCCGGTCGTCGTTGCGGTCCGCCGTGGTTGCCGCCGACTTGACGATATACCGGAATATGTCTGTATAGCCGTTTATCGCGTCGAATAATAATATACCTACGATTCGGCTGAAATTACGTCGTGAATATTGTGTTAACCAGAGCCGTGCCTATAACGATGAAAATGTGTCCGCTGAACCTTTATAATAATATTATCATTGTATATAATAAACGCGTGGACGAGGATAAAATAAATTATTAATTTTGTTTATTTTTATTATTATTTCTTATTTTATACTATATTGACTAACACGCACGACGTTACACACACGCGGACACAGCACATAGACACATATCGCGCATACACGCAGATAATCGATTAAACAAATAATAATGATGATGATGATAATAATAATAATAATAATAATAATAATAATAATAATAATAATATTGGCGAACTATATAATTGTACTTCTTGCATTGCATCGAAACGCAAACTGTCATGTAGTGGTGTTTATTTTTTTTTTCGTCGGTGCAACGAAATCTTGAACCAGTTCCTCTCGCA
>JAIUCT010010365.1:0-22239 GCA_021307375.1 Tetraneura akinire | reverse complement strand
TATAATATTATAATATTACCAATTTTGTATTTAAGTCGCCCCCCCCCCATAATATTAACCTGAAGACGCCCCTGGTGTAAAGTGTAAAGGATACAGGTGTAAATAGAATAGTATTTAATTTTTATGCAATAATAAATCATTACTCGTAGAGCGAAGTTCATCAGATAATATATATATGTTACGGGCAAAGTATACAATTTGGGCATTTTATACAATGCTCGGGCATTTTATACATTGTCCGGACATTTTATACAATGCCCTTCGTATATTGGGCAATATAGAAAACGGATGAGATGATAAGCAATATAGACAATTTTCGTTGTGTATTGCATAATCCCGGACTTTATATGACCGTAATATATAGGTAAATATCCAAACGTCTCGCGAAGCTAGGTTTTAGGTCACACGAAACCACTGCCTATTCGCACCAGTATTCGTTCTATGGGGTAGATTGTTGTTTTTAAATATATTTTTTACATTGCCCAAAATGTTTGGACATTGTGCACAATTTCTGAATTTCCCAAAATTTCCAAAAATTCACTCCGAAAGGCAGCACGGAAGTTTTCAAATTTGGGTGGTCAGGGCTACGATCAATGTACATGTGTACAAAAATGTAAAACACGGAATTGCAAGTGTAAAGCAGCGGATCGACTATGTACATCAAAATGTCACGGAAGCAGTACATGCGACAATAAGTGATAATAAAATTTTAAAAACTTATTATATTTTCTAATAATATAAATACATGTCATTATTCATTAAATCATTTCATCCGTTTTCTATATTGCCCAATATACGAAGGGCATTGTATAAAATGTCCGGTCAATGTATAAAATGCCCAAATTGTATACTTTGCCCGTAACATATATATTGATTAAAATTTTTACATTCATAGTCTCTACGTTCAATATAAATGTCCATAAAATCCCTAAATGAGTCATCTAAGTACCTAAATCTGACAGTACTTCGCTCAGAATCCTTTTTTAAATGTAAAATGAAATTAGTTTTTTATTTGTGAAAATTAGTAACTGGTAGTTGGCATGTTGTAAAAAACGGGGTTTCCCACATAATGATTTAACTGAGACTCTATAGGGTCTAGGAGATATATTTTATATGTTAAAAAAACGTCCTCATTCTTCTATATCTATGTTATATATTTGGTGTGAGGACATAATATTCAATGACGGATGGCCATTATAGTATAGCAGATTTCATTATGGGGAGTTCCATGATATTTTTTTCTTGTGAAAACGAAGAACTCTCCAGACAAATAAATTGCATTTTAATCGAGTATAGGTAAGACTGTAAGGTAATGTTTCTCACAACTGTCAACTAATATACGTAACAGACTGTCATTTTAGATTCTGAGCGAAGCGAAGAATGTATTGGTTTTACAATGTGTGATTTTTTTTTTTTTTTTTTATTCTGTAAACATTTTTACTACCCGAAATAATGCTCCGATTATCACGAATAGGGTATGTTTCCGGTAGCAAAGTGGATCTAGTTGGTACTTTATTTAGGTCATTTTTCGAATTTTTCAAAATTGACTATAAGCGGTAGAAAAAACTTCGAAAAAATGACGAAAAAACGGCATTTTTCACGAAAAATGAAATTTTGACGAATTCAATTTCTATATTTCTCGATAACTCGGGCAATTTTTAAGATAGAGACTTGAAAATTTTTTTGGGTGTTCACATAGCTATTATATATATGTAGTAAAATTTTGGATCCGTTACATTAATTTTTCTACAAAATATTGGACTTTGAATATTTCGTAAAATTCTCGTTTTTATGTATATAATGTTTGATAAAATTGGCAATTTTTGGTATTAGGGTCTGAAAATTTTACTGAAGTATACTTACATATTACATAACATCATACTAAAATATTAGAAAAATCCCTAATCTCAATTTTCTTTTATAGCTGTTTTAAGTTGATATTTTTAGTTCAAACGAAAATTATAATCTGACTGAACTTCGCTCAGAATCGTTTTTACGAATGCAATGGTTTATCATTGCATTCAAATTCGAATTAAAATTAAACGCTATGATTCGCACACCTGTATCCTGTGCGGCAGGAGTATCAGCTCTTTTTTAGTAATTGGACGAATTACAAATTTATTTAAAATATAGCTAAAAGTATTATTCGAAATTTAATAGAATTTTTAAACTTTAAAAAACATTAAAATCATATACTTGTTTTAATTTCTAAAATTATATATTTAAAAATGTTCATTATTCCTATATCCTATGTCTAAGTAAATTGTGATTACCTATTAAAAATATATTAATATAATGTAAAACCTAACCACATCTAACTTACCTTTGAATATCGAATACTAGAACTTGACATCGGAGTGAGTGGTGGGTGGCGGGAGTGCGTGATGCGGTGGCGGTGGCAACAACATCGTGGGTCGCGTCTTATGGTATGTGTAGATATGCGTCATCAGAGAGTTTCGCGAACAGTATACTCGTTCGCATATAGCGCATCGATACTCCTCTTGTCTGGACGCGTGTTTATCAGCCACGTGCCTCTTCAGGCTCGCTTTCGAGCATAACACTTTACCGCAAGCTAAGCACGGGAACACTTTTTTCAGTCCTGGAAAGATAGAAAAAAAGAAGAATAATATATGTTGTTCAAATTTTAAAACAACAATCATATGTATTGAAAAAAATATAATAATATAATAAAAATTATCTATTTAAAAACGTTATTTCAGAACGTACAAAATTTTATGTATTTTTTATTTTTTTTTTGTTGTTCTCGGATAAATTTATGATATAAAATTACTAAAAATAAAATAATTCCCCATATAACCTTTAATTACGTATAAATAAGGTTTCTATCGACTATAATATGTAACATGTATGAATTTGTCGAAAGTTTGTTTTTATTTTTATATTAAGTTTAAGTAGTTTTGAATGAATATTGAACACATTGAAACATAGTATGCGATTTATGAAACTACGTTTTTAGGGACATACGTAGAAGTTTTAGAGGGTGTTTTTGAAAATAAATTATTGAAAATTAAAATTAATTTTTTTTAATAAATATATGAAATTTGATTATGGAAATTAGCTATACACTATACTTACAATACCTACTTTATTTTTTAAATAAATATAGAAATAACAAAAAATCACAGGACAATTTTAGTAAAATTTTAGCCATTATACTCGTATAAAGACACTATTTTAATAGTAAACGAATTGACTAGGTATTAATAATAAATATATTACTACTATTTACTAGTACATTATTATTTATTGTCGTAGATCGTGCAGACATAAAACGGAAATATTTATGATAACGTTGATAACAAAATATAAAAGGGACGTTTATCAATGGCAATTACTTCTGTATGTATAGCTAAGATATTTTCTGTGTCTGTGTACATTTTATTTACGTATAAATATATTTTAAAAGGTTTTGTTTTTAATTAAATTAAAATTAAAATTTGTTAGAAATAAATTTGTATTTTGCTTTAGTCAATATTTCTTAAATACAATGTAATATTATACCTGATTTTTAAAGTATAATATAACATTGAATAATTAAATATAACTATACAAAATCCAAACATTTTGTGGGGTGTTTTGACACCCAAAACATCCCCTACGTACATATCTGTACGGTTTAATACCTAAATGATAATTAATAATTATATAATATATTTTATATTATTGCTACTGTTTCATTTCTGTTTTAGAAATGTTTGTCATAATGTGATATAATTATAGTATAATTCAGTTCAGTTTAGTTTAGTTTTTTAATTTATCGATATCTAAATCTTATAAATTATAATATAAAATTAAATATAAAATTGCAAAATAATTACTTAACACTTACAAACATATAGGAAGTTTTTTTTAAACAACGTCATATGCCACATAGTACATGCGTGCACATATTACAAAAACGTAAGAAAATAATTTAGGATTATTAGGTTATACCTGTATGCTTTGTATAAAATAACACTTATACAAGATACAACTATACATTATGAATAATGAACTTCGAGTGTTAATATAAATAAAGTTTGTTGTACATTAGGCGTTACAACTTACAATTCAGAATTAAAATCACACATTATTGTAATACCAATACATACATTCTTCGTTTCGCTCAGAATCTAAAAGGAGATACATATTTTATCTATAGAGATATTATATATATATCTTATATAATATATATAATATATATATTATATTAGATATATATATATAGTTTTATAAGGATCAATCTGTGTTTAGTACTGAAGATGATAACATCGTTGTCGAAATACGTATTTACTAAAATAATAAAGTAAATTTTTTGTGGACTTGTGTTTTTATTTATTTATTAATAGCATAACAATATGCATACTGCATAGAATAAATAACGACACCTATATGTACATTGCACTTGCATTTGCACACATACCTACTACGTAATAATACGAGTAAACCTATATTTAAAGTATGGGATGAGTGATCTTATTTTAGATTCTGAGCGAAGCGAAGAATGTATTGGTTTTACAATGATGTGCGATTTTTAATTTTTTTTTATTCTGAAGACATTTTTACTACCCGAAATAATGCTCCGATTATCACGAATAGGGTATGTTTCCGGTAGCAAAGTGGATCTAGTTGGTACTTTATTTGAGTCATTTTTCGAATTTCTCAAAATTGACCCTAAGCGGTAGAAAAAACTTCGAAAAAATGACGAAAAAACGGCATTTTTCACGAAAAATGAAATTTTGACGAATTCAATTTCTATATTTCATTATAACTCGGGCAATTTTTAAGTTAGAGACTTGAAAATTTTTTTGGGTGTTCACATAGATATTTATATATATGGTAAAATTTTGGAACCGTTACGTTCATTTTTCTACAAAATATTGGACATTGAATATTTCGTAAAATTCTCGTTTTTACGTAAATAATGTTTGATGAAATTGGCAATTTTTGGTATTAGGGTTTGAAAATTTTACTAAAGTATACTTAGTACTTACATATTACTTAACATCCTACGAAAATATTAGAAAAATCCCTAATCCCAATTTTTTTTTATCTGTTTTAAGTTGATATTTTTAGTTCAAACGAAAATTATAATCTGACTAAACTTCGCTCAGAACCGTTTTTTCGAATGCAATGGTTTATCATTGCATTCAAATTCTAATTAAAATTAAACGCTATGGGTCGCACACCTGTATCCTGTGCGGCAGGAGTATCAGCTCATTTTTTTTTTTTAATTTAAAACATTATATTATTATGTGTATTTAATGAAATAATAACATACCTACTATCTATCGGAAAGTATACCACAAATGTTAGTATGTTACCATCATATTAACACAATAGTAGGTTTTAATTGGCATACAATTTTATATAGAGATCTATTATTTTATAGATTATTTGTCTTACACAATTAGAAAAATTTTAAAATCCTTATGCTTAATAATAATTATATCTAATATATTATAATCATAATATTTTGATACGTATGACGAATGAAATGAATACTTATAAAGAAAAAATAATATTATTATCCAAACGCTAAAGAATTTGCATATATTAAAACATTTGCTCTTCGATGTTTGTGGTACTATATAATGCAATATAATAACACAAATAATTGTAAAATGTTATTTAAAATCTGTTGTAAAATAATGTTTATAATAAACGGGTGATCGTGAGGATAACGAAAACTGGCAAATTTTTATTCCTATAAAACAATACGTACCTATATATAATAACATTATTATTTGTATTTTATAAGAAAACAATAAAAATAAATTATTACAATATAATAATATGTGTATATATTTGATTTTTTTAGTACAAAAAATAATACTAAATTGTTGTCGTTTATATAATATATAATATGTTGTATACATTAGAATATTATATAATATACTGACACGAGTCTAAAATTACTATATTAATATTATATATAATATAATAATATATGAGTTCGGTATTGTATATAAACTATAATATATTTATAATATATTTACTATACTTAACAGTTAACACATCGCACGGCCGAAAACGAACGAAACAATTTACGCGAAATTATAATATTTATATATCAACAAATACGGTTTACACTTAATATTATTATTATTATTATTATTATTATTATTAGCGATATTAGTTATTTATTACAATTATATTAATCATTTTTATTTCATTTTCTTATTAATATTTCCTATTATAATAATAATAATTATTATTATTATTATTAATAATATAATTATAATTCAAATCAATTGATATTATTATTATTATTACTATTATTATAACGTATAAATAATAAGTATTTTTATTTATAAAATGTACTCTAAAATATTACTCGGTAATATACGCGTTTCGTATATAATTATATATATTATATTATGTACAGTGTGTATTAATACGTTTTGCTAAACCTTGTACGAACACAGTCTAATCGTCGACAATAAATAAATAAATATGTTTAGTATGATAATATTATAATATATATATATTATATACAACGCACTAATCCTATACAAAATTAAAAAATAATTATAAATAAACAATAGTAATCACAAAAATTTAAAAACAATTATCACGAAAAAAACAGATTAATAATAATTCGTCGTTAATATAATAATTTTATTATCAGTCGTAACGAACATAGAAAAAAGTTTAATGAATAAACCAAATTTACATTACATACTCGCAAACAAATGTTTACGTAAGTATACAAAAAAAAAAAAAAAAAAATTAAATCATATATTTTTTTATTGCACAATCGTTTCGGCTACAATATTTTATGGTTTATAAATCTTAAATCTTAATATTATTATATATTATATTTTAATTATATTTTATAATACACCTACAACAGATATAATATATTTATTATAGTACTACATTGTAATTTTATAATACTGTTTAATTTTTTCTCGTCATATCTCTTCAACGGATTTAGTTAGGGTTAGGGATCGTCTCGGTTAACTCGTAGGTCTAATAAAAAAATACTGAATATACTGATGGAAGGACGATGAGATGAGATGCTACATAATCGATATAATGTTATAATATAATAATATGACCGGTACGGTATAATCAAATGACGATCGATAATATTAATATTAATTATTTTTCTGAGTTGTAGCGACCAAAATAATTTTGCGCTATATAGTATATAAGTATTGTTATATAGTCCGATCGCCGCGGGAACGTCAGAATATATTGAATTTAGACGCTCCTCTGCAGCTTATGTCAGTTGTTGTTGTACCACATGGTCAGCGGCGGTAAGTTTTTTACGGATGCTGCTGCTGCGACGGTAACAGGCACTCCGTTGTTGTTACCGTTGGGTGATGTGGACGATATCACGGTAGTTGTTGATACCGCCGCGGTAGCCGTTGCGCCTACCGCTACCGTCGTACTACCACCAGCCGCCCCACCACCACCCACTATGCCCGCACCTACACCGATGACATTTCCTCCGGCGTTTCCGTTACCGTTACTTCCGCCAGCCGACTTATAAGCTTTCGGTTTCCGGTGGTAAATGCTCTTGTGGTTGTTGAGACTGTTGAGCGTGCGGAAAACTTTGTTGCACACGTTGCAGACGGCCGAGTGCAGAGGCTGGTTGTGCTGTTGTTCGATGTGCCTCTTCAACGTCAATCTGGTGCTCAAACGCTTGCCGCATACGAAACAGGACAGCGTCTCCGCTCCCCCGCCGACGACTCCTCCACCAGCCTCTGACCAGTCTGCAGCACAATAATAACAGCCGGTCACTCCTTTTGTTTTTTCTCCATTTATTTATTTATTTATATATATATATATATATATATATATATATATAAATTTATATATAACCACACACACACACACACACACATATATATACAATACACATACATAGATAATTATGTATTTTATTTATAATATAATATATAGGTATGTGTGTGTGTATATATATATATATATATATATATATTATATTATGTTATACACATATTTTATATATTATAATATATTATTGTAATAATATTATAATCGTCTTAATTTTAAATAGATAAAAATATTTTTGTAAATTGTAATTTAAATAAAATATTTTATGAATATTTCTTTGTTCTTGTATAAAAATTATATATTATTTTCAGTTAATTATATATTAGATTTATTTTTTGACATATTTATGTTGAGAGAGAGAGAAATAAAGAGAATGATTACGTGTTAGCCGTTGAGTGAAAAGATATATGTGTATTATAGAATTAAGCTTGAGAGAGGTTCGAAGACGTGTAAAAAAAGTGAAATAGAATATGAAAAATAGAAATGTGACAAAGACAGCATTTTTTTTTTATATTACGTATACACAATTATAATATTATCTAATTTGACATAAAAAAGCAACAACAAAATATGCGTTTTTTTTTTAACAGATCACATTAGTAAAAAATTATATCATTATTATTATTTTTATCGTGTAAAGACAATATAAAATTATAACAGATCAGTCGCGATCTGAAACGGACCTATACCTATTATACTAATATAAAAACAATAATTTTGCGAATTAAATATTAATATTTTCTATTTATGTATATAGTACAACACACATAATAAACGTATAGAAAATAATATTATATAAAGTTGCACATATACACGAGTACAATAATATTATTATTGTGTTACCATTAATTAATAATTATTATTATTATAATATAGAATTTAGTTGTGGTCGACAACAGTGAAAATATATGAAAAATTGCTCTCAGAACTCAACTGCGTATTAAAAATAAAATGAATAATAATATTATATTAATAGAAAATATTATTTCCTAAACTTTAATCCCACATATTATTATAGTACTTTTTGCGAGGTTAAGTTCTTTTCTATTCGCGAATAGACTATGAATATATTATATATTGTATATTTGTATGTAATAGTAAGTTTTTTCTGGCTCGTCGTAGGTCAATGATCTTTTTTTTACATGCTTGTGGATCGCCAATAATTTTCTTACAGACAGATTATAGTTAGGAATAGACAAAATTAATATTGTAATACCGGAATTGCCACTATACTCGTATTATAGTAGGCTAACAAGTTTACCGCTTATAATAGGACACCACGATATATATTTGGCTGGGCTCACCTTTCCACTTTTTTTTTTTTTTAACTTCAATCTAAGTGCAAAAACTAATATTATACTTAAGCCCAGAAACTGGTTTTCAATTTTCATAGTAACGTGATATTTAAAAAATACAAATTTCATTAGATTACACAGCTATTAAAACGACTAGGTAGGTATTTGAATAATGTCTTTCCGTCATAAAATGTTATGTAAAATGAAATTTTTAATTAAACAAACATTCCAATTTTAATTGTGTTATATTGGTAGTATTATTACTATTATTTGTAAATCGAAAAATAATTTAGCCGCATCAATTTATAATTTACTATTTACTATTTAATATTTTAAATCTCTTATTTTGAATAAAATTATTAATAGTTTTGTTTATAAAAAATAAATAATTTTTTTATTATAAATACTTAATGTAAAAATGATATAAATATGATGATTCGTTCGATTGTGTGTAGTTTTTCTTAAGTTATTCTAATGTTATTATTTGAATAAAATAGACTTATCACTTATTATCAGTTATCATAAGAGTGAACAGAAGTAAATTTAAGAGTCTGTAGGTACTTGAACTTTATAATCAAATTAACATAACTCAAATAAGACATAGACATGTTAAATCGTATAAGTCCTCGTTTATTCCAATCTCATATTATACTGTTTCCGTATATATGGTATTTTAAAATTTAGTCAGTCCTATATTTTAACTTAGAACTATGCATTTTATTTTATTAATGTCAATTTGTATTTAAATATAGAACTGTTTGTAAATTGTAAATTTATTGTTGTATGAATGTGCGAATGAGATAACGATTCGCTAAAAGACAATAGCATAAATTCAGATAAAGTAAACAAAATTGAATAAGTTTGTCGAAAAACCTTAAAATCCTATATACTGAAAATAGATTTTTATTATTTAGAAGTTATAATGTGTATAGATTATATCATAAAATTATCTTACGTTTTAATATTTTCTCATTTTTCCAACGTGAATACGTATAATATTGTAGAATCCGTTTAAACTTTAAACAAATATTTATTTAATATTATTCTATAATTTTATATCAAAAATATTAATACCGCACGTTAAATTTCACATAGTTTGGCCTACACTTAGAGCGATTTACATCAATATTATTGTACTCGTGACGTAGGTAGGTATAGATAGATAAGGTATACATAAATATAATATTTTGGCGTTTTATTTGGTTTTTCGACATATGAAATTAAAATACCGGATCAGACAACCGATCTTAAAATTAGAGCAGCGGTGCACGTATATAATATGTTGTACTTAAAAGCTAAAATATAAATTCATTTTGAAAAGTTGTCATAATACAAAAACATTAAAATCGATTATATGTATACATTATAATAATATGTACTATACGTACTATATGTATACAGTTTTTATATTTTATTTTCGCATATAACATAACAATCATGAACATGATGTGTCAATTTTCGGGCAAGGGAAAGTGATAGTATGTATATATTGAACTAGTATCAAAAAAAAAAAAAAAAAATAATAATAATAATAATAAAAAATAAAATAAATTCACTCAACACAAACTAAACTGAACCGTCGTACACTTGTAAAGCAATACAACCCCACATGTTTTTTTTCGCACAAATAATGTATAATAAACTAATAATATAAAAATAAAAGAAACGCTGTTGTTTAGTTATAATAATATAATATATGTAGTCGGCGAATAATACTCGTATAATAATAACTCTAATTGCAAATATTGTAAGTAGTGAAAAACTTATATAACAATATAATAATATTATGTTCTTACCTTGAGAACTAGAGCCTCCTAGAGCCTCCATCACGTTGGTATGATTGTGATTGTTAAGACCTGTAAACAATTATGAAATACAAGAATATTAAACCGATCCGAAAACGAATAAATTATGAACTAAATTATATTAGAGGCTCAAAGGTTTTTTCCTAGTAGTTAAGTATAGAATATAATATTATACTGTACAATAATATTATGGAAATTATTATCGTATTCTGTGCGTCGTTTTAATCTATACAGCAGCGGTTGCTGTATCCTGCAGAAAACGTAAAGTAAGATTGTTGTTACATAATAAGATGAGATCAATGTGTTCATACCTTTGTGTAAATCATCTTTCACCGTTAATGCTTTTAGTTAATTCTCAAATTAACCCGTTAACATTAATACAAACGCGCAGAGAAGGGATGAATGAAGAACATTTGCCATTGACCTTTAATAAATATAATTTTTAATGTTGGACTAACATTATTTATATAGATAAAATACGGTAGCACTGCGACTAATCATGATTAGCCACTATATTATGTGTGTAAAACGTGCGGATGTTTGGATGATAATATTTTTCTTGTATTTGTACAAATAAAATTATGAACTTGTCTCTTGAAAAAATGAAAAAATATTCCATTAAAAAACAAAACTAAACATAGATAAGTAATTTAAAAATAATTAATATACCTACATATAATATTAATTGTTGGACATAATTTTTTTAAATAATTTTACTCATCAAAGTAATAATAAAATATAAGTATTTTTTTGAATATTAGTATTATGTATAATGAAGCAAAAATAATAGTAAAGAATAAATCGATTATATGATTATATGAGTTTTTGTAGGTGTTAACAAAATATTTATGCTAAATTTTAGATTTTTCTAAAAATGATATCAAATGTTTATACATGTGTCTCATAATAATTATTTTACCTAGGATATTATTACAAATGAAAAACAAACATTACATATAATCTAAATATAATAAATTATTAACTATAAAATATTTTAAAGTAGGTACCTATATAATAGTGCGATATAACAATGATGAAGTTTTACGAATTGTTTTTCAGAATAAAAAGATTGAAATAAAATCGAACGTAACGTCAATATAATATCTAAATTTAACATAATATATTAGTTTTATATACCTATAAAATAAATAAGGTCACAATAGATAAAATAAACTAAGTGATAAAAAATTATTAAAGTCTAAATTTGTATGCATAGGCTAGAAAAAAAGTGAATCCGGTTCTAAGAAAAATATAATATTTATCATTCAATCGTCAAAACTAATACATACAACATATTACTATTTTTTAATTTACTTGCGTAGGTTAGGCAAGTTACGTTGCTTACACCGATCTTTACAAAAATAATTGCGCGAAATTTATAGATAAATGTAATATTATTCGTGGATATGTTCTATGTATATATAATACGTTCTTTCTTTATACCTATATTATTAAACCGAACAATTTTCACCTACGGAATTCATGCAGAAAACCGGTATCGAGATATATTATAAAATATAAAAACATGAGTATAGGTCATGAAATTTATGGCAACAATTCACAATATGAACTATAAAACGTTAACACTGTTAATAGATAGTAACGTGTACGCCTAAGGAGTATCTCCCACCACACGAAAATTTAAACGACTTCAACAAAATTAAATTATTTTAATACGCCACAACCATAAATATATAATAAATTAATTATTATGTTAGACTAGATACCATAAGAATCTTATTTAATGGAAATGTATTATGGACTATGGTTACCTGATTATATTTTGGGTTAATTATCTATTCGATATTGGTCATTAATCGAAATATTAAGGGGGGACGTGTGGTGTAGTCGGCGTGACATTCGCGAAAGCTACCGAGGTGTTAAGTACCGTAGCCAGACATCGACAGCGGATGGGTGAGCGCCGCTGCAAAATACAGCCTACTGCCTCGACTACTACCATCCCCCCAACCATGTATGGCAGAAACTTAAGGGTACTAAATATAAATTCTACCAAATAGGCATCCGAACTAGAGACCTTTGGGTCTCTCCCGGATATCTTGCGCCATACGATAATAATAATAATAATAATAATAATAATAATAATCGAAATATTTAAAAAAAATTATTATTAATTTTTTCAAAAAGTATAAATATCATTTATATAGACGATAAAATAAAAAAATTTAATCGGAAAAATTGATTATGATCCGCAATTGTTGAAAAATAGAGTACTTAATAAATAATTCTTCATACCTACAAAGTCTGTTAGAATTTATCATTGCGAACTCATTAAAAACTATATTATTGATTCTGAGCGAAGCGAAGAATGTATTGGTTTTACAATGTAGTGTGATTTTTTTTTATGTTTGAAGAATCTTTTACTACCCGAAATAATGCTCCGATTTTCACGAATAGCGTATGTTTCCGGTTGGAAAGTGGATGTAGTAGGTATTTTATTTAGGTCATTTTTCGAATTTCTCAAAACTAACCCTAAGCGGTAGAAAAAACGACGACAAACGGCATTTTTCACGAAAACTGAAATTTCGACGAATTCAATTTCAATATTTGACGATAACTCGGGGAATTTTGAAGTTAGAGACTTGACAATTTTATTGGGTATTCACATAGGTATTATATATATATGTGGTAAAATTTTGGAATCGTTACGCTAAATTTTCTACAAAATATAGGACTTTGAATGTTTTGTAATTGTAATTGAACGTTTTTATGTATATAATGTTTGATAAAATTGGTATTTTTTGGCATTAAGATCTACTGAAGTATACTGAAGTATACTTACATATTACTTAACATCATATTAAAATAATAGAAAAATCCCTAGTCTTAATCTTTTTTTAAAGCTGTTTAAATTTGATAATTTAAGTTTAAACGAAAATCTTAGAATCCATACGCATATTCTTCTTATTATTTCTCAATACTTTTACAATAAAAATTAATAGATAAACCAAAAAAATTGGAAAATTTTATTTAAGTATACTGACACATATCTTAACGGATTTTCAAAACTTTAGGAAATTCTCAAGACTAGATTTTTTTTTACGAGTGTTTAAAGTTGAATTTCAGTAAAATTAATATTTAAAATATTTATATGGGTTCTTCTTATTATATTTCAATATTTTAATATAATGTTAAATAAAATTGACAATTTATGCTATGGGCATTTAGATGACAAGGGATTTTATGAGCATTTATATTGAACTTAAGAGACTTGACAATTTTATAGGGTGTTCTTTTATGTACTATATGTGTACCTATATGGTCCTTATATGTGTAATGTGTGATAAAATTAGCTTTTTAAATATTTAATAAAAAAATGTCAAAATTTTAATCAAATCCTACATTATCTGACTGAACTTCTCTCAGAATCGTTTTTTCGAATGCAATGGTTTATCATTGCATTCAAATTCTGATTATAATTAAACACTATGATATGCACACCTATATCCCTGCGACAGGAGTATCCCTTTCCTTGCTTTTTACTCATTCATTTGACAATAATGTAATCACATAACACAATAATTATTTCATATTAATAACCATAATTCACCATAATGGTGAATATCTCGTATATAATAAAAAATAATTTAGCAGTTATTATCAAATACCTTAACTAGACTGCTGTTTACTTCATCAGATGATCATCATAATATAGATAAATAATAATAATATTTAAAAAATGTACTCGCCTGCTAAAGAGTCGGCAGCCATTGCGGCGGCCATGCTAAAGTTGAAAGTAGCGCCAGCGGCCGCAAAGAACTTGCTGTCCAGGTACGAGTGATGGCTCTGGTACGATGTGTCATCCGGTTCTGACATGCCGATGGCCGGATGGACGCCGGTGAAGTCGGCAGCTGAGTCGTTGCTGTCATCTGCGTACGCGTTGCTATTATTGATGGCCGCCGTGGCCGTGGTGTCCATCGGCTCGCATTTAACTTCGGTGGGCGACTTGCGCGATATCATCAGATTCTGCGCGGTGTCCTGCAGTTGCTGTTGCTGCTGCATGGTAGCGGGTTGCTGCTGTTGTTGTTGCTGTTGCAGTTGCAAATGATGCGTCCGCGAATAATCCATTGGTGGCTCGTCGTGATGGTGCAGTCCGTTACTAGCACCAACGCTTGCGCCACCTCCTCCTCCTCCTCCGCTGCCGCCACCGTCGGAACGTTCGCCCATGTCATCGTCGTCATTACTACAGTTGGGCCTGCTACCCGCTGAACTGGGACTGTGTTGCGACGTTCTCTCAGATAAGTCCATTCCGCCGCTGGCAGAACAAGGGTTCGACGAAGTTTTATTGTTACGTTTCAATGGTATCGGAGAGTTTTCCTGAAAAATAAAAATAATTAAACTATAAATATAAAAAACGTTTCTAGTTTTCCGTAGAAAAATAAAAAAATGCCAAACGATATGTATTTGTATATCTACAACCAGATTACACGTATTATATCTGTTCCTCGTGTCCTCGCAAGTTATTACTATTATTCATTAATAATAAAATAATATTACCGTTGAAAATTAATGAAATGTCATGATTATGATATATTTTGTGAAAAAATTCCACAAGTTATAGACGTCAATCGGATGTATTTTTCATTATTCACAATATTCGCATACTTAGGCGAGTTAGGTTTAATATTATATAATAATAATACAATGATTATTAAGTCATTTATTAGACAAATTAGATTTTTCCCGAATTATAATTCATATAATATCGTTACACTGTGTGTCCAAATACAATTTCGTCGAATAATTTAAATTATTTAGTGTTTGACTTTTGTGGGTAGGTAAATTATAATTTATAATGTAGGTTAATGTAGTACATATGGTAAAATTTAACAAAGTATACATAAAAATACGTTTGTTATTATTTACTTAGGTCATTCCGGAAACTCTAGTTCTAGTTATTCGCGCTTTGAACACCTCGCGGTGTGTTCACACACAAAGTTTACTATACAAAACTATTCGGTCAATATTGAAACATTTAACAAAATAAACCGTGTATCGCGTAATATAGTGATGAATTTGAAAGTCGGTCAGTAGGCTTGTATTAACTAAACAGGACAATAAAACTGTGTTGAACTTTGCAATATTGTTTAACAAATATTTTATTACCGAATCAATAAATACGTAGTTTTCAGGAGGGAAAATGAAAAATAAAATAATATAAACACATTGTGTAATACTATAAAATTCCATAACAATTTATTATTTTGTATTTATATTTATTTATTATTATTTTTTTTTTTTTTTGTTATTCGGTCAATGGTTTTGAAATAAGAAAGGAAAATAATTAAGAAGTTTCGTTTTTGTTTACTAAGATTTCACTAAAGAAGTCCTGAAAACATATCGTAAAATAACAAAAGAAAAAGCGCTGTTTTTTACGAACGACTTTTAAATGTTTTCCCGGTAGTTCCGACAAGAAATTCTCTCTGGATTTTATTTTTCTCCTTTTTCTTCTCTCCTTCACGCCGTCTTTTTTTTATTTATTTTTTTTTTTGTTGTTGTTGATGTTAACAGTGGTTATATACGAGTATATATATATATATATATCTGTATTCGATTTACAAGGGATCATCTTTTTTTTTGCACATCAACATGTGTATCTTATTTATTATATATATATATATAATTTTTTTTTCTGAAACCACTCTCACACCTGTGTAGCGCATGTATTTACTTTCGGTACTTCTTTCTTATGTAAAAAATGCAGAAAAAAATATATTTTAAACCCGATTATTATTTTCGTCGTTCCTCCTACTCCAACCAATTTGTTTATAGTATTGGAATTAAATGCGAGCCCTTAATTTTTCATCAATTGAAATTTGAAAAATAACGTCGGTTAAAATGGTTAAAAACGGTTTTTAAGGATAATGTACAATATATTATATTGTATAGAGATACGGATATAATCCACATTGTTTGTTCTACGTGTTTCTATCATAATGGGAGCGTCCAAATATTTCAATCCTCGTTTATATAATACCGTCCATTAACGTTATTGTTATATGCTTGTAACTTAATGTCTCCACTACAGAGCCTGCAGAATAATGAATTTCACGCGATTATAAGATTTTTTATAATAACAATATAAGAGGTACGAAATTTTCAAAGCCATGTTTCAAGATACAAGTTTTAAGAATGAAATTTCTAGTGGAAACTTCGCCACTGTATAATATTATTTATTTTTATTAATCATATGTATGTTAGTATCAAAAATACGCGTAAAAGAAATTTGAAATCTTCATCTCTAACCATTTGCACAAATTATTTTTAACCCAAATAGACTATAAATTATTGTCAAACTCGATGAAAATTTAAGATATATACATTTTGAAATTTTTTGTCTTTGATCGATTGCATGATGAGGACCGAGAACGAGGATAACATTATAAAAAAACTATTATTTTTCGAGAATGTCCTTTTGAAACCGTAAACCGTCTGTAATTGCTCGTCTTCGCATTTTATGCGTAGTAAAAGGTCATCCCTTTACAGTTTACATCGTCAACACCCTTTTGTTGATAACAACGGTCAGAAAATCGAAAACAATTACATATGGGGAGAAAATGTTGAATAACAGCAACACACGTAATATATCTACTGATTTAGATAGAATAAACATTTTAAAATGTCATATACGAGTTACGGGAAGGAATGGGTATAGCATATAGAAACGTGTTTTCAGTTTTACCAGCGACAAATAATAAATTATGTAATTTATTTCTCAATAAATTAAAACCCAAAATAAAATAAAAATTATATTATTATACAATTTTCTACATTTCAATTATATATAAATATATTCAGAATCTATAATTTACAGTTATTATATAGAATTATACTTTATAATGTTATTTATTTATAATTTTTATATTATAATTTACATTTAATAAATGCATAATTAAATACTCTCGCTGGCTGAGAAAACTAATATGCGTTCTTGATTAAAGGTAAAAATTATTTTAATATGGATTATTGTTTTAGTTTACAACAAAAAAAATATTATCCGTATATGAAGAAAAAGATCTTCAAATCTGTAATAGTCATATTAAGTAGCAGAAATTGATTACGTAATGAGTATAACACTATTATAAATATTTATGTTAATTCTGATTATTCCGAGTTATCTTTAAGTAGGTAATAATTTTAAGTTTAAATCAAATATTTATTTTATATACATCTATAATAATTAAAAAATAAATCATACAACTAATATAATAATAAAACTTTATCATGATAAACTAGATCTTTGTATCTTATGTAATTTTATTTGGTCAAAACAAATAATGAAAACACACCAATATTTATATGGAATTGAGAAAATTTTTATAATATATCTTAGAAATTTAACAAAACTCCCTGTTTAAATGTATTATGATATTATTGTACATTATTGTAAATAATTTTCTCTCCTACGTAGAAAAATTAATTAAATTATGTTCTAAATATAATGAAACGTCGAAAAAAACGTATTTATTATGCTAAGAAGAAAATTATAATTAGTATGTAAAATATAATAATATAGTATACATCGTACTTAGGTCACACAATAATAATTGTTTTTATCTATTATTATGAATTATAACTTAACGATATCATAATTAAGTACCTACACGATTTGAAATTTTGTAAATTACAATAAAATAATATTACGATGTATGAGCGTATGTAAACGGAAATTATCTTACCTTTGATCGAGGTGAAGGTATGGACGAAGGTGATTGTTGCGGAAATCCTTTCCTCTGTCTAACTTGTGGCGACACTCTGTCTTCGGCCACTTGTGTAGCCAGTGACAGGAACGTGTTTTCAGCTGGAGGTGTTTCAGAAGATTGTCTCGCGGTATGCTGAAAAATACGACAAACGATATGATTTTTAATTTGTCGTCAAAATACATATTAGTATATTACATAGGTACAGGTAGTAATAATAATCTTAGATATATATAATATATTATTATAATGATATGTTCTACTATGTAAAGAGTATGTTATGATATGCAGAATGATCAAAATTTCATAGTGCAAAAAATATAGAAATGAACTCGAAATATTTGAAAACGTTATGTTAATTCAGTGACTTTTATAGATCAGCTACTAATTTATATAGAATATGACATACCCTGCAATAGTAAGTAAATATAGGACTATAGTAATATGGAAAATAAGTACCTATATTTTGGTTTTCAAAAATTAACATCCATGTACGATGTACATACGAAAACTTAAAACAAAAAACGTAATGTAAATTATTATTGTTAATATTATTATACTCACGTCATTGGCTGATGTGTCTGACGGTTGTGTAAGACCACTGACCCTTAGCACCTCGGCGGTTTTCAGAAATGAACTCAAGTTCCTTTGATGAACGTTAACTTCGCCGTGATAAATAAACTCGACTAACGCCTGTAAGTCGTCGAATACAACATCTTGCAAAACGATCACGGGGTGTTTGCATGGTGTGCTCTTTAAACATAAAATGTAAATATATTTTGGTATGATAAGATTATTATTAAAATATATAATCGTATTTGTATATTTTTGTAATTCTACCATGACTTGGTAAAATATATTTCAACAATAAATTTTATACGTCAAATTTAACGAGGCATTTTTCATATTATACATAAGTTTATATGTATATTGTATACATAAATACATAGTATATAATACTCGTATATCACTTCACTTAGTGAAATTGATATTTTCATGAAGTAGATATCCACTTCATGAAATGTTTCTATATAGTGAAAACGACAATAATTTACACTAAATGAACAATTTTTTAATCATTTCATAAAATGAATAAATCCTGGTTCATCCATATAATGAAATATTATTATATTTTAATATTTAATATTTAAAATATAATTATGGATAATAATAAAAACATGTGAATATATACTAAAAATTGTTTATTATTATTTATATAGTTTATTTAAATAACGTTGCGAGTTATGGCAACGACTATACATAACATTTTTTTTTAACAAGAGATCTTGTTAAAATAAAAATAGCGAACGGCCATGTTGCATGCAATGAAAAGATTAAACCATTATTAATAATTAAATACAATTAAATCCATTTTTGTAAAATATCATAATATGGATTCATTTCATGAAGTGGATCTTCATAAAAATATCAATTTCACTTCGACATATATATATATAAATATGACCTATTTATCATGTTGATTTAGTTATTTATTTATTAGTGTATTATAATCTAATTGCTGCTGTATATATTCAGTATTATTCCAAAAATTAAAAATAATAGCTATAGGTAAATTTATATAAATTGCAGTATTTTCTATGGGTGATATAAAAAATATAATACATAATGAAATGAACATTTGTTCATTTAATTTTTTTATTATGAAGATATTATGTATTGATAACATGATATACCAGTAGACCCCTAAAGGGATCGCGAACACCTAGATTAGGGATCGTTTTACAAAATGAACTTTTTTATTTAAAATACTTATAATATTATAAATTTATAACAATAATAATCAGTCGATTAAATGTAGATATATAGTCAATAAATACGGGTACTGTAGCCAATGGCTTTCCCATTACACGAAACATAACGTTTACCTGTGACAAGTTATTACTAGCTACTACACATGAAATTTATAAATAATTAATATTTGAAATGGTATACTCGTATTTCGTTTGATTAATAATATAATATTTTTATTATTCAAATTTGTACTTAACATATATAAGTGGGTCGCGAAGTGATTAACTATATTTTTACTTTTTTGAGGGTCGTGATTCTAAAAAGGTTGAGAAATGATGCAGTTGACGGACAGTTAACAGAAGCAATAAAATTATATAATCGAACGGTTTACTAAAAACGATGACAATTCAAAGTTTTCTAAATTACGTTTGGTTACTAACTATATTATATACTATCTGTATAACAATATAATTAGCAATAGTAATACAATTTCAAACTTCCTATAACTATTTTATAAGTAGATATTAGAAATTTCAATTCAAGTTTAAAATTGGCGTTCAGTTTTTTAAAATATAGCTCTTGCTTCCACAAACATGTTCTTTTTCGTAAGTCCGTTCCGCGACTAACATACAACAAATAATAATAAAATCAGGTATGGACATAAAAAATACTCACTTTTAACAGTTCTCTGAAGTAAGGACTGCAAGCTGATAAGACCACTCGGTGGGCCTTCAGGCTCTTGCCGTCGCATGCTAACGTCACGTCGATAAAGTCTTCGTCATCTCTCAAATTTTCAAACGCAGTGGTTATGCTGTTCTGGTAGTTGTTCCAGCGCAAACAGAAATGCTGCAAGTCGCCCATCACGCGGCGAGCTTCGGCTGACACTGTCCCGCCTATGAAAATAAAAGGCTTCATTATAACATGATATTATAATAATATGATGTAGGTATTAAAAAGTCAAAATATAACCGACGACGCGTTTTCATCAATTGCGCAATTCCATAAGTGTATTGACATATTTTTCATTTCAAAAATAAATAATATTATACAAAGTTACGAATATATAGTATATAATATATAATATATAATATATGTATAGTTTTCAATAATTATTGTAAATGGGTCGTCGAATATTTGTAAAAAAAATATCGAAACCATACATTTTAGTCAGATAAGTTTCCGGGTGTTTTTTACACTTATTTTTATTATTATTATTATTTTTTTTTTTTTTGTCGTATTTTTACCATATTCCGTTTTTGTTGTAATATATTGTGTTGGTCGATTCCTCCGAAAGAAGAGAAAAATGCAGAGAAAACCCGTCGACGACGATCGTCGGCGGCGTGCAAACAACACGCATGCAAAGAAAGCCACACACACCCGCCGAGACAGACGGTAGCCGCGGTAAAACGGCGTGCGAAAGGCGTGTAGGGTGAGCGGGCGGTCGGCCGGAGAGGGAAGTGTTGATCGCGCGAGAACGGTCTTGGCGCCATGGCGGGACGATCGCGCGCGCGGGGGGTCATCGTCGTATCGCTACCGCCGAGACGGTTGCGTGTCGCCGCGCGTACGCATGTAATACTACCGTGTTATTGTTGTTGTTGTTGTAACGCATCGCCGTGTCCGACTCGAATGGTGCAGTGGGTGGTGGTGGGAGGGAAGCGGTGACCGTCTTTTCGCGCCCGCGGTCCGGACGCGATGCACCCCTAACAGGTGGCCGCTGATGGACGGATAAACATAATATTATTGTATTATTTATATATATTTTGTTCACACAATAATAATAATAAAAATTATAATAATATTAATATTAATAATTATAATAATAATAATAATAATAATAATAATAATAATAATAATAATAAT
>JAIUCT010010364.1:0-22242 GCA_021307375.1 Tetraneura akinire | reverse complement strand
TATAATATTATAATATTACCAATTTTGTATTTAAGTCGCCCCCCCCCCCATAATATTAACCTGAAGACGCCCCTGGTGTAAAGTGTAAAGGATACAGGTGTAAATAGAATAGTATTTAATTTTTATGCAATAATAAATCATTACTCGTAGAGCGAAGTTCATCAGATAATATATATATGTTACGGGCAAAGTATACAATTTGGGCATTTTATACAATGCTCGGGCATTTTATACATTGTCCGGACATTTTATACAATGCCCTTCGTATATTGGGCAATATAGAAAACGGATGAGATGATAAGCAATATAGACAATTTTCGTTGTGTATTGCATAATCCCGGACTTTATATGACCGTAATATATAGGTAAATATCCAAACGTCTCGCGAAGCTAGGTTTTAGGTCACACGAAACCACTGCCTATTCGCACCAGTATTCGTTCTATGGGGTAGATTGTTGTTTTTAAATATATTTTTTACATTGCCCAAAATGTTTGGACATTGTGCACAATTTCTGAATTTCCCAAAATTTCCAAAAATTCACTCCGAAAGGCAGCACGGAAGTTTTCAAATTTGGGTGGTCAGGGCTACGATCAATGTACATGTGTACAAAAATGTAAAACACGGAATTGCAAGTGTAAAGCAGCGGATCGACTATGTACATCAAAATGTCACGGAAGCAGTACATGCGACAATAAGTGATAATAAAATTTTAAAAACTTATTATATTTTCTAATAATATAAATACATGTCATTATTCATTAAATCATTTCATCCGTTTTCTATATTGCCCAATATACGAAGGGCATTGTATAAAATGTCCGGTCAATGTATAAAATGCCCAAATTGTATACTTTGCCCGTAACATATATATTGATTAAAATTTTTACATTCATAGTCTCTACGTTCAATATAAATGTCCATAAAATCCCTAAATGAGTCATCTAAGTACCTAAATCTGACAGTACTTCGCTCAGAATCCTTTTTTAAATGTAAAATGAAATTAGTTTTTTATTTGTGAAAATTAGTAACTGGTAGTTGGCATGTTGTAAAAAACGGGGTTTCCCACATAATGATTTAACTGAGACTCTATAGGGTCTAGGAGATATATTTTATATGTTAAAAAAACGTCCTCATTCTTCTATATCTATGTTATATATTTGGTGTGAGGACATAATATTCAATGACGGATGGCCATTATAGTATAGCAGATTTCATTATGGGGAGTTCCATGATATTTTTTTCTTGTGAAAACGAAGAACTCTCCAGACAAATAAATTGCATTTTAATCGAGTATAGGTAAGACTGTAAGGTAATGTTTCTCACAACTGTCAACTAATATACGTAACAGACTGTCATTTTAGATTCTGAGCGAAGCGAAGAATGTATTGGTTTTACAATGTGTGATTTTTTTTTTTTTTTTTTATTCTGTAAACATTTTTACTACCCGAAATAATGCTCCGATTATCACGAATAGGGTATGTTTCCGGTAGCAAAGTGGATCTAGTTGGTACTTTATTTAGGTCATTTTTCGAATTTTTCAAAATTGACTATAAGCGGTAGAAAAAACTTCGAAAAAATGACGAAAAAACGGCATTTTTCACGAAAAATGAAATTTTGACGAATTCAATTTCTATATTTCTCGATAACTCGGGCAATTTTTAAGATAGAGACTTGAAAATTTTTTTGGGTGTTCACATAGCTATTATATATATGTAGTAAAATTTTGGATCCGTTACATTAATTTTTCTACAAAATATTGGACTTTGAATATTTCGTAAAATTCTCGTTTTTATGTATATAATGTTTGATAAAATTGGCAATTTTTGGTATTAGGGTCTGAAAATTTTACTGAAGTATACTTACATATTACATAACATCATACTAAAATATTAGAAAAATCCCTAATCTCAATTTTCTTTTATAGCTGTTTTAAGTTGATATTTTTAGTTCAAACGAAAATTATAATCTGACTGAACTTCGCTCAGAATCGTTTTTACGAATGCAATGGTTTATCATTGCATTCAAATTCGAATTAAAATTAAACGCTATGATTCGCACACCTGTATCCTGTGCGGCAGGAGTATCAGCTCTTTTTTAGTAATTGGACGAATTACAAATTTATTTAAAATATAGCTAAAAGTATTATTCGAAATTTAATAGAATTTTTAAACTTTAAAAAACATTAAAATCATATACTTGTTTTAATTTCTAAAATTATATATTTAAAAATGTTCATTATTCCTATATCCTATGTCTAAGTAAATTGTGATTACCTATTAAAAATATATTAATATAATGTAAAACCTAACCACATCTAACTTACCTTTGAATATCGAATACTAGAACTTGACATCGGAGTGAGTGGTGGGTGGCGGGAGTGCGTGATGCGGTGGCGGTGGCAACAACATCGTGGGTCGCGTCTTATGGTATGTGTAGATATGCGTCATCAGAGAGTTTCGCGAACAGTATACTCGTTCGCATATAGCGCATCGATACTCCTCTTGTCTGGACGCGTGTTTATCAGCCACGTGCCTCTTCAGGCTCGCTTTCGAGCATAACACTTTACCGCAAGCTAAGCACGGGAACACTTTTTTCAGTCCTGGAAAGATAGAAAAAAAGAAGAATAATATATGTTGTTCAAATTTTAAAACAACAATCATATGTATTGAAAAAAATATAATAATATAATAAAAATTATCTATTTAAAAACGTTATTTCAGAACGTACAAAATTTTATGTATTTTTTATTTTTTTTTTGTTGTTCTCGGATAAATTTATGATATAAAATTACTAAAAATAAAATAATTCCCCATATAACCTTTAATTACGTATAAATAAGGTTTCTATCGACTATAATATGTAACATGTATGAATTTGTCGAAAGTTTGTTTTTATTTTTATATTAAGTTTAAGTAGTTTTGAATGAATATTGAACACATTGAAACATAGTATGCGATTTATGAAACTACGTTTTTAGGGACATACGTAGAAGTTTTAGAGGGTGTTTTTGAAAATAAATTATTGAAAATTAAAATTAATTTTTTTTAATAAATATATGAAATTTGATTATGGAAATTAGCTATACACTATACTTACAATACCTACTTTATTTTTTAAATAAATATAGAAATAACAAAAAATCACAGGACAATTTTAGTAAAATTTTAGCCATTATACTCGTATAAAGACACTATTTTAATAGTAAACGAATTGACTAGGTATTAATAATAAATATATTACTACTATTTACTAGTACATTATTATTTATTGTCGTAGATCGTGCAGACATAAAACGGAAATATTTATGATAACGTTGATAACAAAATATAAAAGGGACGTTTATCAATGGCAATTACTTCTGTATGTATAGCTAAGATATTTTCTGTGTCTGTGTACATTTTATTTACGTATAAATATATTTTAAAAGGTTTTGTTTTTAATTAAATTAAAATTAAAATTTGTTAGAAATAAATTTGTATTTTGCTTTAGTCAATATTTCTTAAATACAATGTAATATTATACCTGATTTTTAAAGTATAATATAACATTGAATAATTAAATATAACTATACAAAATCCAAACATTTTGTGGGGTGTTTTGACACCCAAAACATCCCCTACGTACATATCTGTACGGTTTAATACCTAAATGATAATTAATAATTATATAATATATTTTATATTATTGCTACTGTTTCATTTCTGTTTTAGAAATGTTTGTCATAATGTGATATAATTATAGTATAATTCAGTTCAGTTTAGTTTAGTTTTTTAATTTATCGATATCTAAATCTTATAAATTATAATATAAAATTAAATATAAAATTGCAAAATAATTACTTAACACTTACAAACATATAGGAAGTTTTTTTTAAACAACGTCATATGCCACATAGTACATGCGTGCACATATTACAAAAACGTAAGAAAATAATTTAGGATTATTAGGTTATACCTGTATGCTTTGTATAAAATAACACTTATACAAGATACAACTATACATTATGAATAATGAACTTCGAGTGTTAATATAAATAAAGTTTGTTGTACATTAGGCGTTACAACTTACAATTCAGAATTAAAATCACACATTATTGTAATACCAATACATACATTCTTCGTTTCGCTCAGAATCTAAAAGGAGATACATATTTTATCTATAGAGATATTATATATATATCTTATATAATATATATAATATATATATTATATTAGATATATATATATAGTTTTATAAGGATCAATCTGTGTTTAGTACTGAAGATGATAACATCGTTGTCGAAATACGTATTTACTAAAATAATAAAGTAAATTTTTTGTGGACTTGTGTTTTTATTTATTTATTAATAGCATAACAATATGCATACTGCATAGAATAAATAACGACACCTATATGTACATTGCACTTGCATTTGCACACATACCTACTACGTAATAATACGAGTAAACCTATATTTAAAGTATGGGATGAGTGATCTTATTTTAGATTCTGAGCGAAGCGAAGAATGTATTGGTTTTACAATGATGTGCGATTTTTAATTTTTTTTTATTCTGAAGACATTTTTACTACCCGAAATAATGCTCCGATTATCACGAATAGGGTATGTTTCCGGTAGCAAAGTGGATCTAGTTGGTACTTTATTTGAGTCATTTTTCGAATTTCTCAAAATTGACCCTAAGCGGTAGAAAAAACTTCGAAAAAATGACGAAAAAACGGCATTTTTCACGAAAAATGAAATTTTGACGAATTCAATTTCTATATTTCATTATAACTCGGGCAATTTTTAAGTTAGAGACTTGAAAATTTTTTTGGGTGTTCACATAGATATTTATATATATGGTAAAATTTTGGAACCGTTACGTTCATTTTTCTACAAAATATTGGACATTGAATATTTCGTAAAATTCTCGTTTTTACGTAAATAATGTTTGATGAAATTGGCAATTTTTGGTATTAGGGTTTGAAAATTTTACTAAAGTATACTTAGTACTTACATATTACTTAACATCCTACGAAAATATTAGAAAAATCCCTAATCCCAATTTTTTTTTATCTGTTTTAAGTTGATATTTTTAGTTCAAACGAAAATTATAATCTGACTAAACTTCGCTCAGAACCGTTTTTTCGAATGCAATGGTTTATCATTGCATTCAAATTCTAATTAAAATTAAACGCTATGGGTCGCACACCTGTATCCTGTGCGGCAGGAGTATCAGCTCATTTTTTTTTTTTAATTTAAAACATTATATTATTATGTGTATTTAATGAAATAATAACATACCTACTATCTATCGGAAAGTATACCACAAATGTTAGTATGTTACCATCATATTAACACAATAGTAGGTTTTAATTGGCATACAATTTTATATAGAGATCTATTATTTTATAGATTATTTGTCTTACACAATTAGAAAAATTTTAAAATCCTTATGCTTAATAATAATTATATCTAATATATTATAATCATAATATTTTGATACGTATGACGAATGAAATGAATACTTATAAAGAAAAAATAATATTATTATCCAAACGCTAAAGAATTTGCATATATTAAAACATTTGCTCTTCGATGTTTGTGGTACTATATAATGCAATATAATAACACAAATAATTGTAAAATGTTATTTAAAATCTGTTGTAAAATAATGTTTATAATAAACGGGTGATCGTGAGGATAACGAAAACTGGCAAATTTTTATTCCTATAAAACAATACGTACCTATATATAATAACATTATTATTTGTATTTTATAAGAAAACAATAAAAATAAATTATTACAATATAATAATATGTGTATATATTTGATTTTTTTAGTACAAAAAATAATACTAAATTGTTGTCGTTTATATAATATATAATATGTTGTATACATTAGAATATTATATAATATACTGACACGAGTCTAAAATTACTATATTAATATTATATATAATATAATAATATATGAGTTCGGTATTGTATATAAACTATAATATATTTATAATATATTTACTATACTTAACAGTTAACACATCGCACGGCCGAAAACGAACGAAACAATTTACGCGAAATTATAATATTTATATATCAACAAATACGGTTTACACTTAATATTATTATTATTATTATTATTATTATTATTAGCGATATTAGTTATTTATTACAATTATATTAATCATTTTTATTTCATTTTCTTATTAATATTTCCTATTATAATAATAATAATTATTATTATTATTATTAATAATATAATTATAATTCAAATCAATTGATATTATTATTATTATTACTATTATTATAACGTATAAATAATAAGTATTTTTATTTATAAAATGTACTCTAAAATATTACTCGGTAATATACGCGTTTCGTATATAATTATATATATTATATTATGTACAGTGTGTATTAATACGTTTTGCTAAACCTTGTACGAACACAGTCTAATCGTCGACAATAAATAAATAAATATGTTTAGTATGATAATATTATAATATATATATATTATATACAACGCACTAATCCTATACAAAATTAAAAAATAATTATAAATAAACAATAGTAATCACAAAAATTTAAAAACAATTATCACGAAAAAAACAGATTAATAATAATTCGTCGTTAATATAATAATTTTATTATCAGTCGTAACGAACATAGAAAAAAGTTTAATGAATAAACCAAATTTACATTACATACTCGCAAAAAAATTTTTACTAAAATAAAAAAAAAAAAAAAAAAAAAAAATTAAATCATATATTTTTTTATTGCACAATCGTTTCGGCTACAATATTTTATGGTTTATAAATCTTAAATCTTAATATTATTATATATTATATTTTAATTATATTTTATAATACACCTACAACAGATATAATATATTTATTATAGTACTACATTGTAATTTTATAATACTGTTTAATTTTTTCTCGTCATATCTCTTCAACGGATTTAGTTAGGGTTAGGGATCGTCTCGGTTAACTCGTAGGTCTAATAAAAAAATACTGAATATACTGATGGAAGGACGATGAGATGAGATGCTACATAATCGATATAATGTTATAATATAATAATATGACCGGTACGGTATAATCAAATGACGATCGATAATATTAATATTAATTATTTTTCTGAGTTGTAGCGACCAAAATAATTTTGCGCTATATAGTATATAAGTATTGTTATATAGTCCGATCGCCGCGGGAACGTCAGAATATATTGAATTTAGACGCTCCTCTGCAGCTTATGTCAGTTGTTGTTGTACCACATGGTCAGCGGCGGTAAGTTTTTTACGGATGCTGCTGCTGCGACGGTAACAGGCACTCCGTTGTTGTTACCGTTGGGTGATGTGGACGATATCACGGTAGTTGTTGATACCGCCGCGGTAGCCGTTGCGCCTACCGCTACCGTCGTACTACCACCAGCCGCCCCACCACCACCCACTATGCCCGCACCTACACCGATGACATTTCCTCCGGCGTTTCCGTTACCGTTACTTCCGCCAGCCGACTTATAAGCTTTCGGTTTCCGGTGGTAAATGCTCTTGTGGTTGTTGAGACTGTTGAGCGTGCGGAAAACTTTGTTGCACACGTTGCAGACGGCCGAGTGCAGAGGCTGGTTGTGCTGTTGTTCGATGTGCCTCTTCAACGTCAATCTGGTGCTCAAACGCTTGCCGCATACGAAACAGGACAGCGTCTCCGCTCCCCCGCCGACGACTCCTCCACCAGCCTCTGACCAGTCTGCAGCACAATAATAACAGCCGGTCACTCCTTTTGTTTTTTCTCCATTTATTTATTTATTTATATATATATATATATATATATATATATATATAAATTTATATATAACCACACACACACACACACACACATATATATACAATACACATACATAGATAATTATGTATTTTATTTATAATATAATATATAGGTATGTGTGTGTGTATATATATATATATATATATATATATTATATTATGTTATACACATATTTTATATATTATAATATATTATTGTAATAATATTATAATCGTCTTAATTTTAAATAGATAAAAATATTTTTGTAAATTGTAATTTAAATAAAATATTTTATGAATATTTCTTTGTTCTTGTATAAAAATTATATATTATTTTCAGTTAATTATATATTAGATTTATTTTTTGACATATTTATGTTGAGAGAGAGAGAAATAAAGAGAATGATTACGTGTTAGCCGTTGAGTGAAAAGATATATGTGTATTATAGAATTAAGCTTGAGAGAGGTTCGAAGACGTGTAAAAAAAGTGAAATAGAATATGAAAAATAGAAATGTGACAAAGACAGCATTTTTTTTTTATATTACGTATACACAATTATAATATTATCTAATTTGACATAAAAAAGCAACAACAAAATATGCGTTTTTTTTTTTAACAGATCACATTAGTAAAAAATTATATCATTATTATTATTTTTATCGTGTAAAGACAATATAAAATTATAACAGATCAGTCGCGATCTGAAACGGACCTATACCTATTATACTAATATAAAAACAATAATTTTGCGAATTAAATATTAATATTTTCTATTTATGTATATAGTACAACACACATAATAAACGTATAGAAAATAATATTATATAAAGTTGCACATATACACGAGTACAATAATATTATTATTGTGTTACCATTAATTAATAATTATTATTATTATAATATAGAATTTAGTTGTGGTCGACAACAGTGAAAATATATGAAAAATTGCTCTCAGAACTCAACTGCGTATTAAAAATAAAATGAATAATAATATTATATTAATAGAAAATATTATTTCCTAAACTTTAATCCCACATATTATTATAGTACTTTTTGCGAGGTTAAGTTCTTTTCTATTCGCGAATAGACTATGAATATATTATATATTGTATATTTGTATGTAATAGTAAGTTTTTTCTGGCTCGTCGTAGGTCAATGATCTTTTTTTTACATGCTTGTGGATCGCCAATAATTTTCTTACAGACAGATTATAGTTAGGAATAGACAAAATTAATATTGTAATACCGGAATTGCCACTATACTCGTATTATAGTAGGCTAACAAGTTTACCGCTTATAATAGGACACCACGATATATATTTGGCTGGGCTCACCTTTCCACTTTTTTTTTTTTTTAACTTCAATCTAAGTGCAAAAACTAATATTATACTTAAGCCCAGAAACTGGTTTTCAATTTTCATAGTAACGTGATATTTAAAAAATACAAATTTCATTAGATTACACAGCTATTAAAACGACTAGGTAGGTATTTGAATAATGTCTTTCCGTCATAAAATGTTATGTAAAATGAAATTTTTAATTAAACAAACATTCCAATTTTAATTGTGTTATATTGGTAGTATTATTACTATTATTTGTAAATCGAAAAATAATTTAGCCGCATCAATTTATAATTTACTATTTACTATTTAATATTTTAAATCTCTTATTTTGAATAAAATTATTAATAGTTTTGTTTATAAAAAATAAATAATTTTTTTATTATAAATACTTAATGTAAAAATGATATAAATATGATGATTCGTTCGATTGTGTGTAGTTTTTCTTAAGTTATTCTAATGTTATTATTTGAATAAAATAGACTTATCACTTATTATCAGTTATCATAAGAGTGAACAGAAGTAAATTTAAGAGTCTGTAGGTACTTGAACTTTATAATCAAATTAACATAACTCAAATAAGACATAGACATGTTAAATCGTATAAGTCCTCGTTTATTCCAATCTCATATTATACTGTTTCCGTATATATGGTATTTTAAAATTTAGTCAGTCCTATATTTTAACTTAGAACTATGCATTTTATTTTATTAATGTCAATTTGTATTTAAATATAGAACTGTTTGTAAATTGTAAATTTATTGTTGTATGAATGTGCGAATGAGATAACGATTCGCTAAAAGACAATAGCATAAATTCAGATAAAGTAAACAAAATTGAATAAGTTTGTCGAAAAACCTTAAAATCCTATATACTGAAAATAGATTTTTATTATTTAGAAGTTATAATGTGTATAGATTATATCATAAAATTATCTTACGTTTTAATATTTTCTCATTTTTCCAACGTGAATACGTATAATATTGTAGAATCCGTTTAAACTTTAAACAAATATTTATTTAATATTATTCTATAATTTTATATCAAAAATATTAATACCGCACGTTAAATTTCACATAGTTTGGCCTACACTTAGAGCGATTTACATCAATATTATTGTACTCGTGACGTAGGTAGGTATAGATAGATAAGGTATACATAAATATAATATTTTGGCGTTTTATTTGGTTTTTCGACATATGAAATTAAAATACCGGATCAGACAACCGATCTTAAAATTAGAGCAGCGGTGCACGTATATAATATGTTGTACTTAAAAGCTAAAATATAAATTCATTTTGAAAAGTTGTCATAATACAAAAACATTAAAATCGATTATATGTATACATTATAATAATATGTACTATACGTACTATATGTATACAGTTTTTATATTTTATTTTCGCATATAACATAACAATCATGAACATGATGTGTCAATTTTCGGGCAAGGGAAAGTGATAGTATGTATATATTGAACTAGTATCAAAAAAAAAAAAAAAAAATAATAATAATAATAATAAAAAATAAAATAAATTCACTCAACACAAACTAAACTGAACCGTCGTACACTTGTAAAGCAATACAACCCCACATGTTTTTTTTCGCACAAATAATGTATAATAAACTAATAATATAAAAATAAAAGAAACGCTGTTGTTTAGTTATAATAATATAATATATGTAGTCGGCGAATAATACTCGTATAATAATAACTCTAATTGCAAATATTGTAAGTAGTGAAAAACTTATATAACAATATAATAATATTATGTTCTTACCTTGAGAACTAGAGCCTCCTAGAGCCTCCATCACGTTGGTATGATTGTGATTGTTAAGACCTGTAAACAATTATGAAATACAAGAATATTAAACCGATCCGAAAACGAATAAATTATGAACTAAATTATATTAGAGGCTCAAAGGTTTTTTCCTAGTAGTTAAGTATAGAATATAATATTATACTGTACAATAATATTATGGAAATTATTATCGTATTCTGTGCGTCGTTTTAATCTATACAGCAGCGGTTGCTGTATCCTGCAGAAAACGTAAAGTAAGATTGTTGTTACATAATAAGATGAGATCAATGTGTTCATACCTTTGTGTAAATCATCTTTCACCGTTAATGCTTTTAGTTAATTCTCAAATTAACCCGTTAACATTAATACAAACGCGCAGAGAAGGGATGAATGAAGAACATTTGCCATTGACCTTTAATAAATATAATTTTTAATGTTGGACTAACATTATTTATATAGATAAAATACGGTAGCACTGCGACTAATCATGATTAGCCACTATATTATGTGTGTAAAACGTGCGGATGTTTGGATGATAATATTTTTCTTGTATTTGTACAAATAAAATTATGAACTTGTCTCTTGAAAAAATGAAAAAATATTCCATTAAAAAACAAAACTAAACATAGATAAGTAATTTAAAAATAATTAATATACCTACATATAATATTAATTGTTGGACATAATTTTTTTAAATAATTTTACTCATCAAAGTAATAATAAAATATAAGTATTTTTTTGAATATTAGTATTATGTATAATGAAGCAAAAATAATAGTAAAGAATAAATCGATTATATGATTATATGAGTTTTTGTAGGTGTTAACAAAATATTTATGCTAAATTTTAGATTTTTCTAAAAATGATATCAAATGTTTATACATGTGTCTCATAATAATTATTTTACCTAGGATATTATTACAAATGAAAAACAAACATTACATATAATCTAAATATAATAAATTATTAACTATAAAATATTTTAAAGTAGGTACCTATATAATAGTGCGATATAACAATGATGAAGTTTTACGAATTGTTTTTCAGAATAAAAAGATTGAAATAAAATCGAACGTAACGTCAATATAATATCTAAATTTAACATAATATATTAGTTTTATATACCTATAAAATAAATAAGGTCACAATAGATAAAATAAACTAAGTGATAAAAAATTATTAAAGTCTAAATTTGTATGCATAGGCTAGAAAAAAAGTGAATCCGGTTCTAAGAAAAATATAATATTTATCATTCAATCGTCAAAACTAATACATACAACATATTACTATTTTTTAATTTACTTGCGTAGGTTAGGCAAGTTACGTTGCTTACACCGATCTTTACAAAAATAATTGCGCGAAATTTATAGATAAATGTAATATTATTCGTGGATATGTTCTATGTATATATAATACGTTCTTTCTTTATACCTATATTATTAAACCGAACAATTTTCACCTACGGAATTCATGCAGAAAACCGGTATCGAGATATATTATAAAATATAAAAACATGAGTATAGGTCATGAAATTTATGGCAACAATTCACAATATGAACTATAAAACGTTAACACTGTTAATAGATAGTAACGTGTACGCCTAAGGAGTATCTCCCACCACACGAAAATTTAAACGACTTCAACAAAATTAAATTATTTTAATACGCCACAACCATAAATATATAATAAATTAATTATTATGTTAGACTAGATACCATAAGAATCTTATTTAATGGAAATGTATTATGGACTATGGTTACCTGATTATATTTTGGGTTAATTATCTATTCGATATTGGTCATTAATCGAAATATTAAGGGGGGACGTGTGGTGTAGTCGGCGTGACATTCGCGAAAGCTACCGAGGTGTTAAGTACCGTAGCCAGACATCGACAGCGGATGGGTGAGCGCCGCTGCAAAATACAGCCTACTGCCTCGACTACTACCATCCCCCCAACCATGTATGGCAGAAACTTAAGGGTACTAAATATAAATTCTACCAAATAGGCATCCGAACTAGAGACCTTTGGGTCTCTCCCGGATATCTTGCGCCATACGATAATAATAATAATAATAATAATAATAATAATAATCGAAATATTTAAAAAAAATTATTATTAATTTTTTCAAAAAGTATAAATATCATTTATATAGACGATAAAATAAAAAAATTTAATCGGAAAAATTGATTATGATCCGCAATTGTTGAAAAATAGAGTACTTAATAAATAATTCTTCATACCTACAAAGTCTGTTAGAATTTATCATTGCGAACTCATTAAAAACTATATTATTGATTCTGAGCGAAGCGAAGAATGTATTGGTTTTACAATGTAGTGTGATTTTTTTTTATGTTTGAAGAATCTTTTACTACCCGAAATAATGCTCCGATTTTCACGAATAGCGTATGTTTCCGGTTGGAAAGTGGATGTAGTAGGTATTTTATTTAGGTCATTTTTCGAATTTCTCAAAACTAACCCTAAGCGGTAGAAAAAACGACGACAAACGGCATTTTTCACGAAAACTGAAATTTCGACGAATTCAATTTCAATATTTGACGATAACTCGGGGAATTTTGAAGTTAGAGACTTGACAATTTTATTGGGTATTCACATAGGTATTATATATATATGTGGTAAAATTTTGGAATCGTTACGCTAAATTTTCTACAAAATATAGGACTTTGAATGTTTTGTAATTGTAATTGAACGTTTTTATGTATATAATGTTTGATAAAATTGGTATTTTTTGGCATTAAGATCTACTGAAGTATACTGAAGTATACTTACATATTACTTAACATCATATTAAAATAATAGAAAAATCCCTAGTCTTAATCTTTTTTTAAAGCTGTTTAAATTTGATAATTTAAGTTTAAACGAAAATCTTAGAATCCATACGCATATTCTTCTTATTATTTCTCAATACTTTTACAATAAAAATTAATAGATAAACCAAAAAAATTGGAAAATTTTATTTAAGTATACTGACACATATCTTAACGGATTTTCAAAACTTTAGGAAATTCTCAAGACTAGATTTTTTTTTACGAGTGTTTAAAGTTGAATTTCAGTAAAATTAATATTTAAAATATTTATATGGGTTCTTCTTATTATATTTCAATATTTTAATATAATGTTAAATAAAATTGACAATTTATGCTATGGGCATTTAGATGACAAGGGATTTTATGAGCATTTATATTGAACTTAAGAGACTTGACAATTTTATAGGGTGTTCTTTTATGTACTATATGTGTACCTATATGGTCCTTATATGTGTAATGTGTGATAAAATTAGCTTTTTAAATATTTAATAAAAAAATGTCAAAATTTTAATCAAATCCTACATTATCTGACTGAACTTCTCTCAGAATCGTTTTTTCGAATGCAATGGTTTATCATTGCATTCAAATTCTGATTATAATTAAACACTATGATATGCACACCTATATCCCTGCGACAGGAGTATCCCTTTCCTTGCTTTTTACTCATTCATTTGACAATAATGTAATCACATAACACAATAATTATTTCATATTAATAACCATAATTCACCATAATGGTGAATATCTCGTATATAATAAAAAATAATTTAGCAGTTATTATCAAATACCTTAACTAGACTGCTGTTTACTTCATCAGATGATCATCATAATATAGATAAATAATAATAATATTTAAAAAATGTACTCGCCTGCTAAAGAGTCGGCAGCCATTGCGGCGGCCATGCTAAAGTTGAAAGTAGCGCCAGCGGCCGCAAAGAACTTGCTGTCCAGGTACGAGTGATGGCTCTGGTACGATGTGTCATCCGGTTCTGACATGCCGATGGCCGGATGGACGCCGGTGAAGTCGGCAGCTGAGTCGTTGCTGTCATCTGCGTACGCGTTGCTATTATTGATGGCCGCCGTGGCCGTGGTGTCCATCGGCTCGCATTTAACTTCGGTGGGCGACTTGCGCGATATCATCAGATTCTGCGCGGTGTCCTGCAGTTGCTGTTGCTGCTGCATGGTAGCGGGTTGCTGCTGTTGTTGTTGCTGTTGCAGTTGCAAATGATGCGTCCGCGAATAATCCATTGGTGGCTCGTCGTGATGGTGCAGTCCGTTACTAGCACCAACGCTTGCGCCACCTCCTCCTCCTCCTCCGCTGCCGCCACCGTCGGAACGTTCGCCCATGTCATCGTCGTCATTACTACAGTTGGGCCTGCTACCCGCTGAACTGGGACTGTGTTGCGACGTTCTCTCAGATAAGTCCATTCCGCCGCTGGCAGAACAAGGGTTCGACGAAGTTTTATTGTTACGTTTCAATGGTATCGGAGAGTTTTCCTGAAAAATAAAAATAATTAAACTATAAATATAAAAAACGTTTCTAGTTTTCCGTAGAAAAATAAAAAAATGCCAAACGATATGTATTTGTATATCTACAACCAGATTACACGTATTATATCTGTTCCTCGTGTCCTCGCAAGTTATTACTATTATTCATTAATAATAAAATAATATTACCGTTGAAAATTAATGAAATGTCATGATTATGATATATTTTGTGAAAAAATTCCACAAGTTATAGACGTCAATCGGATGTATTTTTCATTATTCACAATATTCGCATACTTAGGCGAGTTAGGTTTAATATTATATAATAATAATACAATGATTATTAAGTCATTTATTAGACAAATTAGATTTTTCCCGAATTATAATTCATATAATATCGTTACACTGTGTGTCCAAATACAATTTCGTCGAATAATTTAAATTATTTAGTGTTTGACTTTTGTGGGTAGGTAAATTATAATTTATAATGTAGGTTAATGTAGTACATATGGTAAAATTTAACAAAGTATACATAAAAATACGTTTGTTATTATTTACTTAGGTCATTCCGGAAACTCTAGTTCTAGTTATTCGCGCTTTGAACACCTCGCGGTGTGTTCACACACAAAGTTTACTATACAAAACTATTCGGTCAATATTGAAACATTTAACAAAATAAACCGTGTATCGCGTAATATAGTGATGAATTTGAAAGTCGGTCAGTAGGCTTGTATTAACTAAACAGGACAATAAAACTGTGTTGAACTTTGCAATATTGTTTAACAAATATTTTATTACCGAATCAATAAATACGTAGTTTTCAGGAGGGAAAATGAAAAATAAAATAATATAAACACATTGTGTAATACTATAAAATTCCATAACAATTTATTATTTTGTATTTATATTTATTTATTATTATTTTTTTTTTTTTTTGTTATTCGGTCAATGGTTTTGAAATAAGAAAGGAAAATAATTAAGAAGTTTCGTTTTTGTTTACTAAGATTTCACTAAAGAAGTCCTGAAAACATATCGTAAAATAACAAAAGAAAAAGCGCTGTTTTTTACGAACGACTTTTAAATGTTTTCCCGGTAGTTCCGACAAGAAATTCTCTCTGGATTTTATTTTTCTCCTTTTTCTTCTCTCCTTCACGCCGTCTTTTTTTTATTTATTTTTTTTTTTGTTGTTGTTGATGTTAACAGTGGTTATATACGAGTATATATATATATATATATCTGTATTCGATTTACAAGGGATCATCTTTTTTTTTGCACATCAACATGTGTATCTTATTTATTATATATATATATATAATTTTTTTTTCTGAAACCACTCTCACACCTGTGTAGCGCATGTATTTACTTTCGGTACTTCTTTCTTATGTAAAAAATGCAGAAAAAAATATATTTTAAACCCGATTATTATTTTCGTCGTTCCTCCTACTCCAACCAATTTGTTTATAGTATTGGAATTAAATGCGAGCCCTTAATTTTTCATCAATTGAAATTTGAAAAATAACGTCGGTTAAAATGGTTAAAAACGGTTTTTAAGGATAATGTACAATATATTATATTGTATAGAGATACGGATATAATCCACATTGTTTGTTCTACGTGTTTCTATCATAATGGGAGCGTCCAAATATTTCAATCCTCGTTTATATAATACCGTCCATTAACGTTATTGTTATATGCTTGTAACTTAATGTCTCCACTACAGAGCCTGCAGAATAATGAATTTCACGCGATTATAAGATTTTTTATAATAACAATATAAGAGGTACGAAATTTTCAAAGCCATGTTTCAAGATACAAGTTTTAAGAATGAAATTTCTAGTGGAAACTTCGCCACTGTATAATATTATTTATTTTTATTAATCATATGTATGTTAGTATCAAAAATACGCGTAAAAGAAATTTGAAATCTTCATCTCTAACCATTTGCACAAATTATTTTTAACCCAAATAGACTATAAATTATTGTCAAACTCGATGAAAATTTAAGATATATACATTTTGAAATTTTTTGTCTTTGATCGATTGCATGATGAGGACCGAGAACGAGGATAACATTATAAAAAAACTATTATTTTTCGAGAATGTCCTTTTGAAACCGTAAACCGTCTGTAATTGCTCGTCTTCGCATTTTATGCGTAGTAAAAGGTCATCCCTTTACAGTTTACATCGTCAACACCCTTTTGTTGATAACAACGGTCAGAAAATCGAAAACAATTACATATGGGGAGAAAATGTTGAATAACAGCAACACACGTAATATATCTACTGATTTAGATAGAATAAACATTTTAAAATGTCATATACGAGTTACGGGAAGGAATGGGTATAGCATATAGAAACGTGTTTTCAGTTTTACCAGCGACAAATAATAAATTATGTAATTTATTTCTCAATAAATTAAAACCCAAAATAAAATAAAAATTATATTATTATACAATTTTCTACATTTCAATTATATATAAATATATTCAGAATCTATAATTTACAGTTATTATATAGAATTATACTTTATAATGTTATTTATTTATAATTTTTATATTATAATTTACATTTAATAAATGCATAATTAAATACTCTCGCTGGCTGAGAAAACTAATATGCGTTCTTGATTAAAGGTAAAAATTATTTTAATATGGATTATTGTTTTAGTTTACAACAAAAAAAATATTATCCGTATATGAAGAAAAAGATCTTCAAATCTGTAATAGTCATATTAAGTAGCAGAAATTGATTACGTAATGAGTATAACACTATTATAAATATTTATGTTAATTCTGATTATTCCGAGTTATCTTTAAGTAGGTAATAATTTTAAGTTTAAATCAAATATTTATTTTATATACATCTATAATAATTAAAAAATAAATCATACAACTAATATAATAATAAAACTTTATCATGATAAACTAGATCTTTGTATCTTATGTAATTTTATTTGGTCAAAACAAATAATGAAAACACACCAATATTTATATGGAATTGAGAAAATTTTTATAATATATCTTAGAAATTTAACAAAACTCCCTGTTTAAATGTATTATGATATTATTGTACATTATTGTAAATAATTTTCTCTCCTACGTAGAAAAATTAATTAAATTATGTTCTAAATATAATGAAACGTCGAAAAAAACGTATTTATTATGCTAAGAAGAAAATTATAATTAGTATGTAAAATATAATAATATAGTATACATCGTACTTAGGTCACACAATAATAATTGTTTTTATCTATTATTATGAATTATAACTTAACGATATCATAATTAAGTACCTACACGATTTGAAATTTTGTAAATTACAATAAAATAATATTACGATGTATGAGCGTATGTAAACGGAAATTATCTTACCTTTGATCGAGGTGAAGGTATGGACGAAGGTGATTGTTGCGGAAATCCTTTCCTCTGTCTAACTTGTGGCGACACTCTGTCTTCGGCCACTTGTGTAGCCAGTGACAGGAACGTGTTTTCAGCTGGAGGTGTTTCAGAAGATTGTCTCGCGGTATGCTGAAAAATACGACAAACGATATGATTTTTAATTTGTCGTCAAAATACATATTAGTATATTACATAGGTACAGGTAGTAATAATAATCTTAGATATATATAATATATTATTATAATGATATGTTCTACTATGTAAAGAGTATGTTATGATATGCAGAATGATCAAAATTTCATAGTGCAAAAAATATAGAAATGAACTCGAAATATTTGAAAACGTTATGTTAATTCAGTGACTTTTATAGATCAGCTACTAATTTATATAGAATATGACATACCCTGCAATAGTAAGTAAATATAGGACTATAGTAATATGGAAAATAAGTACCTATATTTTGGTTTTCAAAAATTAACATCCATGTACGATGTACATACGAAAACTTAAAACAAAAAACGTAATGTAAATTATTATTGTTAATATTATTATACTCACGTCATTGGCTGATGTGTCTGACGGTTGTGTAAGACCACTGACCCTTAGCACCTCGGCGGTTTTCAGAAATGAACTCAAGTTCCTTTGATGAACGTTAACTTCGCCGTGATAAATAAACTCGACTAACGCCTGTAAGTCGTCGAATACAACATCTTGCAAAACGATCACGGGGTGTTTGCATGGTGTGCTCTTTAAACATAAAATGTAAATATATTTTGGTATGATAAGATTATTATTAAAATATATAATCGTATTTGTATATTTTTGTAATTCTACCATGACTTGGTAAAATATATTTCAACAATAAATTTTATACGTCAAATTTAACGAGGCATTTTTCATATTATACATAAGTTTATATGTATATTGTATACATAAATACATAGTATATAATACTCGTATATCACTTCACTTAGTGAAATTGATATTTTCATGAAGTAGATATCCACTTCATGAAATGTTTCTATATAGTGAAAACGACAATAATTTACACTAAATGAACAATTTTTTAATCATTTCATAAAATGAATAAATCCTGGTTCATCCATATAATGAAATATTATTATATTTTAATATTTAATATTTAAAATATAATTATGGATAATAATAAAAACATGTGAATATATACTAAAAATTGTTTATTATTATTTATATAGTTTATTTAAATAACGTTGCGAGTTATGGCAACGACTATACATAACATTTTTTTTTAACAAGAGATCTTGTTAAAATAAAAATAGCGAACGGCCATGTTGCATGCAATGAAAAGATTAAACCATTATTAATAATTAAATACAATTAAATCCATTTTTGTAAAATATCATAATATGGATTCATTTCATGAAGTGGATCTTCATAAAAATATCAATTTCACTTCGACATATATATATATAAATATGACCTATTTATCATGTTGATTTAGTTATTTATTTATTAGTGTATTATAATCTAATTGCTGCTGTATATATTCAGTATTATTCCAAAAATTAAAAATAATAGCTATAGGTAAATTTATATAAATTGCAGTATTTTCTATGGGTGATATAAAAAATATAATACATAATGAAATGAACATTTGTTCATTTAATTTTTTTATTATGAAGATATTATGTATTGATAACATGATATACCAGTAGACCCCTAAAGGGATCGCGAACACCTAGATTAGGGATCGTTTTACAAAATGAACTTTTTTATTTAAAATACTTATAATATTATAAATTTATAACAATAATAATCAGTCGATTAAATGTAGATATATAGTCAATAAATACGGGTACTGTAGCCAATGGCTTTCCCATTACACGAAACATAACGTTTACCTGTGACAAGTTATTACTAGCTACTACACATGAAATTTATAAATAATTAATATTTGAAATGGTATACTCGTATTTCGTTTGATTAATAATATAATATTTTTATTATTCAAATTTGTACTTAACATATATAAGTGGGTCGCGAAGTGATTAACTATATTTTTACTTTTTTGAGGGTCGTGATTCTAAAAAGGTTGAGAAATGATGCAGTTGACGGACAGTTAACAGAAGCAATAAAATTATATAATCGAACGGTTTACTAAAAACGATGACAATTCAAAGTTTTCTAAATTACGTTTGGTTACTAACTATATTATATACTATCTGTATAACAATATAATTAGCAATAGTAATACAATTTCAAACTTCCTATAACTATTTTATAAGTAGATATTAGAAATTTCAATTCAAGTTTAAAATTGGCGTTCAGTTTTTTAAAATATAGCTCTTGCTTCCACAAACATGTTCTTTTTCGTAAGTCCGTTCCGCGACTAACATACAACAAATAATAATAAAATCAGGTATGGACATAAAAAATACTCACTTTTAACAGTTCTCTGAAGTAAGGACTGCAAGCTGATAAGACCACTCGGTGGGCCTTCAGGCTCTTGCCGTCGCATGCTAACGTCACGTCGATAAAGTCTTCGTCATCTCTCAAATTTTCAAACGCAGTGGTTATGCTGTTCTGGTAGTTGTTCCAGCGCAAACAGAAATGCTGCAAGTCGCCCATCACGCGGCGAGCTTCGGCTGACACTGTCCCGCCTATGAAAATAAAAGGCTTCATTATAACATGATATTATAATAATATGATGTAGGTATTAAAAAGTCAAAATATAACCGACGACGCGTTTTCATCAATTGCGCAATTCCATAAGTGTATTGACATATTTTTCATTTCAAAAATAAATAATATTATACAAAGTTACGAATATATAGTATATAATATATAATATATAATATATGTATAGTTTTCAATAATTATTGTAAATGGGTCGTCGAATATTTGTAAAAAAAATATCGAAACCATACATTTTAGTCAGATAAGTTTCCGGGTGTTTTTTACACTTATTTTTATTATTATTATTATTTTTTTTTTTTTTGTCGTATTTTTACCATATTCCGTTTTTGTTGTAATATATTGTGTTGGTCGATTCCTCCGAAAGAAGAGAAAAATGCAGAGAAAACCCGTCGACGACGATCGTCGGCGGCGTGCAAACAACACGCATGCAAAGAAAGCCACACACACCCGCCGAGACAGACGGTAGCCGCGGTAAAACGGCGTGCGAAAGGCGGGTAGGGTGAGCGGGCGGTCGGCCGGAGAGGGAAGTGTTGATCGCGCGAGAACGGTCTTGGCGCCATGGCGGGACGATCGCGCGCGCGGGGGGTCATCGTCGTATCGCTACCGCCGAGACGGTTGCGTGTCGCCGCGCGTACGCATGTAATACTACCGTGTTATTGTTGTTGTTGTTGTAACGCATCGCCGTGTCCGACTCGAATGGTGCAGTGGGTGGTGGTGGGAGGGAAGCGGTGACCGTCTTTTCGCGCCCGCGGTCCGGACGCGATGCACCCCTAACAGGTGGCCGCTGATGGACGGATAAACATAATATTATTGTATTATTTATATATATTTTGTTCACACAATAATAATAATAAAAATTATAATAATATTAATATTAATAATTATAATAATAATAATAATAATAATAATAATAATAATAATAATAATAAT
>JAIUCT010010362.1:0-12922 GCA_021307375.1 Tetraneura akinire | reverse complement strand
TTTGTAGACTGTAATAATAATTGTTTTTGAACTTTGCAAGTCAAAGCCTAAATCTATAGACAAAGGAGCTGCTATACCACTGGGCATTGAGCACTGATCAGTATAGCCAGTAAATAAAAATTATGGAAAGAATTTGGTAGAGTTTACAATGTCGAGTGCAGACTGACAAGTGACAGTGTTTAGTACAATATTATAGTACCTAGTACCTACATCTGCACAGGTTGTTTTTCACGGTAGTGCCAGTGCGGGTCGTGCGGCACAAACTAGATGTTTAATTTTTATCATGAACATAATATATTTATTACATTAATATTTATTAATTATTTATTATTGAAAAAATGCAGATATATTAATCTTAATCCATATTATTAAATAGAAAAAAATGTTGGTACTCGTATATGTTATAGAATTACATCCCAATAATATTTAATTATAAAATATTAGAATTAAATTTTCATATTTTTCAAACATTTTTAGGGGTATGGCTAATTTTGAGGGGGCTTAGCCCCCTCAAGTCCCCCCCAAATTACGTGTATGGTGAAATTCGATAACGATTGATGTATATAAATGTAGATCCAGCGCAACGGTAGTGGCGCGAAGCTAAGTAAAAAAAAGCGTAGTAGCCACGAACGTAAAATAACAGGAGCAAGAGTTTAACCATTGAGAAACTGTCTTAATTTATGTTAATCCATTGTCCAGCTTTACAGGGCAAATGTCTGAGCATAAAAGGTCATGAAAGATATCAATCGATCAGAAATGTTGTGCAGATGGTAACAGAGAAACTCGCAATTCGATAGGTCAAATAGGATAAAGTTATAAGCAAAAATGTGCAAGTACTTATAAAACCGATTTTTCGTATGCGACGAAAATTTCGTAAAAATATAATGTTGTCCCCCGATCCGCCGCGCCACTATCCATTCCACATCCCGCGTTGCTGCCGTGGTATGGCGCAACGTACGACGAGTACCGACGATGCACGATGTCAGACCATGCCACCACGGATGATTGCGATTTGCGACATTGCGACGTCGCGTTGTCGAGGCGTCGATTACAATTCCAAATAGTACAACAAACATCTTTAACCACTATATAAAGATGTGATATCATGAATTAAAATGCTAAGTATATTGAATTTAAGTAAACGTATTTTGTTTCAATAATTTATTTACTTGGCAAGGAATTAATTCTTTAAAAAAAAAATGTAGAAAAATATAAATATTAATAATAGTATTATTACCACAATCTCGTTGGTCTAAAAACATTTTATAATTATTTGCATTGCTTTCAGTTCTAGTAACATATTATATAAAAAATGTAATATTTAAAAAAATTTGCCGCCCTATGTAACGGGACAAACCCGTTACCAGTGAACGACAAAAGACGATCGGCACAGCACTAGAGAAATATACATACGACGACCACCGTACCAACTAAGCGTTCGGCCAATTACAGAAAGGGACGACGTCAGCCAACCGGAGAGCGCGCTGATGTCGTCAAAACCACATAAATACGGGTGGGAACCAAACGATCATCAGTTTGGGTGGCAAAACTGTTTACCAATTGCTAATCAGTCAGAACAATTCGCCTTTAGACCTGAACATTCATCTACCTTACAACTAACCAAACTAACCCATCAACTGAGTCAAAACTTCAACAACTTGAGCACCGCTTCTATTTTTCTAGACGTAGAAAAAGCCTTCGACCGCGTATGGCACGAATGTCTTTTATACAAACTCTCACTAGCCAATATCTCTCCCGTAATAATCACTATCATCAAATCCTTCCTCACAGATCGCACCTTCATCTCCAAAATCGAAGATTCCTTCTCGTCACTCCGACATATTCGAGCAGGCGTCCCTCAAGGATCCTGCATCTCTCCTACCCTTTACTTAATTTACATTAACGACTTACCGACCACTCCCAAAGCTCAACTCTCACTTTTCGCCGACGATACGATGTTCTTCACCTCGGACAAAAGCCCAAAACGAGCCACCATACAGTTACAACATCAACTTAACTTGGCACACAGCTCACCGCTGGCGTATCAAAATAAACCCGACGAAAACTGTTAGCGTTCTTTTCGGACTTTCTAACACCACAAACCTACAGCCACTAAAAATCGACAACCATACTATCAACTGGTCAAACCACGTAAAATACTTAGGCGTCACCATCGGTCGCAAAATTACCTTCTCAAAACACATTACAGACAAAACTAAATAAGCTACCCGCGTCCGCGGCATGCTCTACCCCATACTTAACAAATCCAGCCCCATACCGACGAAAACCAAACTTACCATACTCAAACTCTACGTATCCCCCATCCTCACATACGCAGACTCATCTTGGGCCCCTTTTATCGGTCCCTCCTACTGGAAACGCTTAGAAGCCGACTAGAACATCGGTATCCGTACGATAACGGGCATGCCCACTATCGTCAGAAACTCGGTCCTTCTCAAATCAGCAAACTTTGAATCAATCCAAAATTCCATTAGGTCCCAAACCAAAACGATGTTCTACAAAACCTCTTTCTCTGATTTCGAGCATATCCGTCTCCTAGGAAAATCGTTCCCTCCCCCAACCACTTAAAGATCACCCAAAACCTACCCAATAACATGGTCCACCTCATAAGTTAACATACCACCCCATCACATCCATCCACTAGTAGAGGCTCAGCCTGGTATAGTTAACGGCATAGCCACCCCCCCAAAGCAAAGCAAAGCGATCATCAGTTCCAGCCACACATTCAAGTGAATGTCATCTTCCGAGTCATTCATTGTATCAGGTCGTATTATTGTCGAATATATAGATTTTAAGATTTATACTCATTGTTTTTATACATTAAGTTTAGAATATAAGCTCCCACCCGTCCCATGACATGTTTTAGCACGTAAGAAATTAAATACGGACTGTATCTATTGAAATATATCTATTTTTATTTTTTATTATTATTTTTATATATTTTCCGTGAGCTCCTCTCAAATAATCTTATCTAGCCCTGTTAGTATTCGACAAAACTTGGTTTAGTATACCAGATCGAATTGCCGGTACGCACACACGTATATAATTGATTTTAAATGTTTAAAGTAAAATTTGAAATGGCAACGTTGATCGCATATAGCAAAACGATTGCCTCGTGGTGCACCATCCCAACGATTGGTATCCGAAAAACGTTAAATCTTAAATGGCTTTTGTCGTTAGGTCATATCATTTTGTATTCGACAATAATAATAATATAATGAAAATATTTCATATTTGTGCCTTTCAATATTAATATGAACATTTTAAACACAAAATAAAGCGTAAAAGGTTTATTAAAATTTCCATAGTAGATATTTTTCCCGTTTATTTTCTCCTTTTTTTTCAAATTTACACGAAGTAATTTTAGTCCTGTACAAATTTAGGATATTAAAGGCAGAAAAAAAAACTAGTTACAAAAAAAATAATGTTATTTGAAAATCGATATTTTTAATAATATTTACGGTATCGACGGAAATGAAAACGAAAAAAAAAAAGAACAGGAGGAATTAAATTAACACATACATTGGAATAAAATTACGTTAAAAAACTGTACTATAGTGACGAGGAAGTTTACAAATGATCTAATTTACCGTACGCACGATTTTTTTTACAATTATTTACACGCGTGTGTGACGAAATTTTATAAATTTGTTTGAGAAAAAAAACCGTTTTACGATAATATTATATAATGGGGATATTCGAATGCTATTGATTTTTTTTTTTAGATTTTGAGCGAATGAAGAATGTATTGGTTTTACATACAATGGTGTATGATTTTATTTAAATTCTGAGCGTAAGGAAAAATGTATTGGTTTCACAATGATGTGTGTCTATTTTGTTCTTTTTTTTTTATTTTGAAGTATGAAGAAGCTTTTACTACTCGAAATAATGCTCCGATTATCACGAATAGCGTACGTTTTACGATAACTCTGGAAATTTTGAAATTAGAGATTTAAAAAATTTTATTGATAATTCACATAGGTATTATATATATGTGGTAAAATTTTAGAATCGTACATAATATTCCTGGGTAACCAAGAAGCTAAAAGTCCTGGTATATCACAAAATTGAAGCCCATGCCGAATTCAAATCGTCTGGAGACCCTGAGGATTATAAAGCTTTTTCTCTACTTCGCGCGAAATATAAGTATGAATCCAAAAGGTGTTTTAGCTTTTTGTTATGAATACAGAGAAATCGTTGACTATAAATTTTGAGATATCGTTCGTTAATCGATCTTCCATTCAGTAGCTCGTGTGAGCAAGAGACTGTTAAAAATTTTTGTTATTTAGATTTTTGTTAAATTTTTGTATTTATAAAAACTAAATATTTATCATTTTTGTATTAATTGTAATTTTTTTAAATTAAATAAAAGTAGGAAATTTAATTTATTATTTGTTATTTACTTAGCTGATTTGATGAAATATTTTTTTTTATTCTGTCTTTAATCCCATATTTATTATTATTGATATTATAGAATATGTTAATATGAATATATTATAATTATTTTCTTTTTAGATATTTAACGTAGACACTGAGTTTTGATATTTTATACGAGTTAGTGATATACGGTTTATTGGCTAAATTATTGTGTACAATAGTTTTAATATAAATATTTTGATACTTTAAAAGAATTAATAGACTTTTTGAAAATTAGCCATTTACAATATTTCGTATATATTATTTACTTTTGTATCTATATAAAATTCAAGCTCAAAAAGAACATAAATATTGACACGGTCGTGTATCACACTTGTCATATTCCACCGTCCAATCCGACTGCCTTCCGTTCTTATTTGCTTATTAAGACGGGACTACCCGAATTATATGCAAATACTGGTTTGAGCAAAGTTACGTTTATCGACGGCGATGATGATCGGTGGAACTAACGCCACCACCGCCTGCTCAGTCATTGTACGGTAATCGAATGTGAGCTTTCGCGATCCGTGCGGTAATAATAATATTATTCAATATTACTGATAAAAGTTCATTTGAACTTTATGTTTTATTCAAAATATTGTCAACTATTATACATAGTTATAATATTGTGGTATTTAATACTTTTGTTAGTTCATTAAATTATTTAGTTTAATATAATCAATATATTATATATATTTATATATATATATCCTTTTAAATTGTGTTGTGCAAGTTTGTGAACTACGGTCACCTTACGTCCGCAACAAATTGGCTCCCCCAGAGGAATCGACAAAGACAACGGTGATACTTGCCATTTGCCAACGAAGTTTTTGAAGTGAGTAAATAATTTTACTTATTCAACTTGCTTATAGAACAATATTTTGTGGTTTTTTGGTGTTGCATAATTTTAGTTGTTTGAAATAGCATAATTACCAAACAAGAAACCCAGATAACGCGGTTTTTGCAGTAATAGTGTTTCCGAAGACGCGTCTTAATTGGATTTCCTATTGCAATTACAATTAGAAAATCAACGGTCGAACCGAACGATTATATTGGTACAATTACGAATATTCCTGGTCGTCATATTTGGTAGATAGGTAGTACTTATTAAGTATTTAATTTATTTTGTTTATCTCTCATTATATTATAATAATTTTATTGCAAGGTCGTGAATATCGAATTGTATCGCGTTATTATAATATATTGTTATAATTCCATACGTGTGTTATCGAACGGTAGATTACTTTCGATTTCTACTATAAACGATTTGTTTACGTTTTCGAGTCGGTGTATACATTCGATTAAAGTTGTCGTTTTTGTAGTCGGTGTCTATTAAATTTTTGATTCTGAGCGAAGCGAAGAATGTATTGGTTTTACAATGATGTGTGATTTTTTTTTTTATGTCTGTAAACAAAATTACGACCCGAAATAATGCTCCGATTTTCACGAATAGGGTATGTTTCCGGTAGCAAAGTGGATGTAGTTGGTACTTTATTTAGGTCATTTTTCGAATTTCTCAAAATTGACTATAAGGGGTAGAAAAAAATTTGAAAAAATGACGAAAAAACGGCATTTTTCACGAAACATGAAATTTTGACGAATTCAATTTCTATATTTCTCGATAAATCGGGCAATTTTTAAAATAGAGACTTGTTATTTTTTTGGGTGTTCACATAGCTATTATATATATGTGGTAAAATTTTGGAACCGTTACGTTCATTTTTCTACAAAATATTGGACATTGAATATTCCGTAAAATTCTCGTTTTTACGTATATAATATTTGATAAAATTGACAATTTTCAGTATTAGGGTCTGAAAATATAACTGAAGTATACTTACATATTACTTAACATCATATTAAAATATTAGAAACATCCCTAATCTCAATTATTTTTTATAGCTGTTTTAAGTTGATATTTTTAGTTCAAACGAAAATTATAATTGACTGAACTTCGCTCAGAATCGTTTTTTCGAATGCAATGGTTTATCATTGCATTCAAATTCTAATTAAAATTAAACGCTATGATTCGCACACCTGTATCCTGTGCGGCAGGAGTATCAGCTCATCTTTTTTTTTAATAATATGTCGAACAAAACGATATACCAAATGTCCTAAGCGCGAACTGAAATTAGAGTGTGAGTATTGCGACATTTCAAGTGTGGGTACAAAGTAAATACAAAACAATTTATTAATCATCCTTGAACAACGATTGACGGATGATAGATTAAACCCACGTACCGGCTTGTTCCCCGTTAACACGTCGCGAGTTAATATCCCCCAGAACGGAAACAGATGGTTCGGTTACGGGGTTGAATGATGGGTATATTGACGAAGAATTAGGGAATTTACCATTATATTACGGTCGTGGTAACAGCCCGATCAGTAGTGGTCGTAGTAGTCGTTCGGATCGTAGGTCACGGGGAAATTCGCGTAATTCAACGAATAGCGTGCGTCCGACAAATAATTTCGCTATTTTAGAACAACAAATGGATATTATCGGTGCGGAAATCGCGGATACCGAAGGAATCCATCAGGAGGTTGAACGGTATAGGATCGAAAACCGCCTGGAATATCAATTGAGACCGCGCTAGTCGATATTCGGAATTCGTTAAGAATAATCGACAATAGACATTTTTGCGATCGAGAATAGGTTGGACTCTTTAACTTGTTCGTTTTGTGGTAGAAAAGATAGCGGGCGAACCCGAAACTTCATTCCACCAAGTAATACACCGGTTTCACACTTAGACGATTTATGTTCTCGATTGGCGGACGTTGAACGTAGCGTACGTAGTCTATTGGTTTGCCAACGACGACGAACGTGAATACACGGTCGTCGGTGACATTTACTGATGCCCGTACAAACGCGTGTCCGTCAAACTCGTCGGCATCGAGTAGTAGGAACAGTAACAGACCCGTTTCTACCATTAACACACGTATGACGTCGGTATCGGTACCGTATGATAATAATGACACGACAGTTTTCACTAGGGTCGCGCGTGATAATGTGCAATTACCCTCAGTGAACAGTACGCGGGTAGGGGACAGTCCAGCGATTCGGTCGCAATTGACAACGGAGGTAATGTCCGTTCGACAGCGACCCCAACATTTTTGTTTTTGACTGATTTTTGTATTTACAAATGTAATTTGTTCAAGCGATTAGGATTGCGCATACCGGAGAAAGATAGAGAGGTTGACATAGTAGTCGGGTTAGTCCGCGACGAATTTATGTCTGTGATCCGCTTGTCTAATCTGATCAATTTTCGCGAACTTCGACAGGTGGCAAAACATTTGGACGTGCCTCGGCATTGTGACAGTGCCGGTCCGGACAAGAAACCACCCGCGGGAAAAAGTCAGGCGGTAAATATAGATAAGGGAGGACCTAGGGACTTTAAACCCGCAAATAAGATGCATATAGTCTGTAAAATTTGCGGGGGGGGCACATTATCCAGATAAATGTCCAAGTCGTACGGGGACGATAAAACCCGCGGCTAATGATAGGAGAGATAAAAATTCGGGAAACGACAATTGGGTCGACAAAAAGACCGACAAGTCGTCCCAAAAATAATTAATGGAAAAATCCTACCTCCCAAAAATATCTTTCAAATTAACTCCGAAATTTCGTTTATTTCTGACCAAGAGAATTCGATAGGAACTAGTAAAGAAACTACGGCGATTCAACAAGTTGTTGTTTCGTCCAATAGCAGTAATTACGAGTTTAAAGATATTTTATTTTCTGATCAAACTGACAATTTGATCGAAAAATTTTCGTTGGGAAATGAACAAGTAGAACCATGTAGTTGTATTCATGACGAAATGGTAGACCTTGAGTCCAACTTAGGGGTGCGGAGGATTCCGAATTACACCCATACTCCCGTTACAGCACTGGGATACGGTTACCCGGGTGTTGATATAGTTTCATCAGAACAGTTTTGGGATCCAATATCAACCCGCGTAGAATCGGAAACCAGTCTATTTGGGTCTGACAGTTTAATACCCGGTAAATCGAGTCCCTAAGGGTACGATTTCGGTTGCGCGATTGCGACTGTGATTCGTGACCACGACCAGTGACCGCAGCCCAAAATCGCAATCGCGTTCGCGTCGTCTTGGTTTATTCTAAGCGATCGGCGATCGCGATCAAAAAATTTAATAATGTAATTTGTATTTTATATACGTAAATAATAGAAATTATTATTTATTTTTAAACATAAATTAATTTTTATAAAAAACAAAATTTAATGCATCAATGCGTTTTTCATATTTTGCACAGATATCCGATAACGGTTACTCGCGGGCGTCCAGGTGGCGACCATCCCGTTCCCATTTATCCATTGCTCTGACGAAGATGGTGGAACACCTGACCCGGCAGATACGGGTGATCGAACGTCTCGGAAGGGTGTTTCCTCCCCCGGGTTAACACTGGATAAGATAATGGACTTCGACCTACAGACTCTTCGTGATGACGAACGTCTGTGGGCGGCGTACGAAAGGGGTTAGCGCGACCATGCGTCGGCGGCGCCGGTTCAACCAACAGCGTCAGTCGACATTTGGCCGGTAGTGGGGCCTGTACGCCAACCTTGGCGTGAAAGCACTGCACCCACGATGGCGGAGCGCCAAAAACGTTCGGGTAACCCGAACGGCGCGGCGTCGAACGTGAAGAGGCAGTGGCCGGCCAAAAAGCCAAAGTCGGATAGGACAAAGAGTCAAAGACACAAATGTCGCCTAGTGAAAAATATTTTGTCGTCTAGTTAATTATATTATTAGAGCCAGGGCGACGAATATTGTTATAAGAATATTTTAAATTATTTAGAATAATACATATGTAGAAAAATAATTATGCAGAAAAATAATTATGTAATGAAAAATACATTCAAATTTTGATCAAAATTCAATAATAAGACTTGTATATCTGTTGCATCCCTTGTACAGCAGTATCAGCTCTTATTTTTATATTTACCTACTAAAATAATTTTTTTTTTCAAAATGAAATCATTTATTAAAATATATATATATATATATATTTATTAGAATTTTAAATTATTAGTGTTACAAACCAACAAATCATAATAAAAACTGTATTTAATTTACTGTTCGTTATAATTTTTCCTAAGTTAAATTCGTGGTGATGATGATGTATTCTTGCTGGTTTTACGGTATTTAATATATATTTTATATAGCTTTTTACAAACATATGTCTTGTAACTACAGTGCTACTACCACACAAGCCGTCATTATTAGTCACTTTAGTACTAGTTATTGCAGTTAAATATCCATAACAAAACATTGGACCACCACTGTCCCCTGGACAAACTGCTTTTGTTTCATTTCGTGTGCAAATCGTATCTTTCCATAGAGGATATATTTGATTTCGAATACCAGAGCATGCCGTTGGACCATATCTTGTTTTAGAATTTATCATATAAGCATTAGTATTGCCTGTAATATTAGGTACCCTTCCAAACCCAATGATGACACATTCTACTTCACTGTCATTATCATAATGACGAGTGTCTCCATTATAAATAACTGCATAAGTCTTTAGTCCATCGAACCGTTTTTCTAACTAAAATAAAATATTAGACATAAAGGTAAATAATAAATTAAATACTTCTTGATCATTATAAACTCCAAATTATGTTCATCTAGATTAAAATTATTATATAATCATTACGGAGCTCATGCGCACTAAAAAAAAAATATTAACTAAGGCCCGTCGATCTGTAAACATATAATATGGTGCACCACATACCCATATGTTTATGGTGTCTCGCGGTGCGGCCGTGCGGGGGTCCGTAGTTATATAAAAATAGATAAAATAAAAAAACCTGGTGTAACTAGACTCTTGCACAATGACACTGCTAACTATAATTAATGAAAAAATGAAAACAATGTTGAAATGACTGCAGAAACTCACAAACATGAACGAATACCATGTTTAAACACAATATCCACTGGTGGTTAATAAGTTTAGTCACCGTGAAATATGGAATAACAAATTTACAAGAAAAATAATTGCAATGAATGATATTTTTCGGTCGGATAATTTACAAAAACCTTGGTTTGAAAAAAATGAACACGAAAAACACGCAAATGCCCTTGAAGGGGGAAAAATAATAAAATGCGAAAATATGGGCGGCGCAACTGACTATATAAAACCAGACTTATAACGATATAAGATAACGGATAGAAACGGAAGTTCAGTGTCACCTACACAAATTGAAAACACAAGAAACTTTGAAATTTTCTCTCACATTGAGCGAAATAACTTACGAAGACTTGTTGGCAGCCAAAATCAAGACTAGAAATTCACTTATTAATAAACTGGCCGGCACAACATGGGGTTCATCAACACACTTATTGCGAATCTCAGCTCTGGCCCTCACTTATTCTTTTGCAGAATATTGCGCACCTATCTGGAAAGGCAGTCAGCATTGTAGGCTAATCGACGTGCAACTGAGAAAGGCAATGTGCATTATTACTGGTACTTTATGTGTACCAATAATCAATGGCTCCCAGTACTTGCTAACATAGAACCGCCTCATTTACGAAGACAAAATTGTATACTCAGAGAATTCTCTTTTTCTAACCTAATCGAATCGGCAAGCTCCTAGACCTTTCGATCCACGAAGATGGACTAAAAAACCAAGATTAAAGTCACGGAAGCCTTTTTTGATGAGAGCCAACGAAATTGCCTAGACATTGATTTGTAAAGAAAAATCCCTTAATATGTATTGTTATTCCATTCATATATTTTATTTTTTTTAATTTTTATTCTTATATATTTTTTTTTATTTATATCTTTATTCTTTTTATTCTTTTTTTTATATTATTCCAAATTATCTATACTCTCTTTAATATTATGTTTATACTGTAATGTGTTATGTATGTCATACGAATAAATAAAATAAATTAATATGAAATAGACTATTAAAAAAAAAAAAAAGAAAAGATGAGCTGATACTCCTGCCGAACAGGATACAGGTGTGCGAATCATAGCAATTAAATTTAATTAGAATTTGAATGCAATGATAAACCATTGCATTCGAAAAAACGATTCTGAGCGAAGTTCAGTCAGATTATAATTTTCGATTGAACTAAAAATATCAACTTAAAACAGCTATAAAAAAAAATTGAGATTAGGCATTTTTCTAATATTTTAGTATGATGTTAAGTAATATGTAAGTATACATCAGTAAAATTTTTAAACCTAAATACTGAAAATTGCCAATTTCATCAAACATTATATACGTAAAAACGAGAATTTTACGAAATATTCAATGTTCAATATTTTATAAAAAAATTTAAAAAACGGTTCCAAAATTTTACCACATATATATAGTAGCGATGTGAACACCCACAAAAAATTTCAGGTCCCTACCTTAAAAATTGCCTGAGTTATAGTGAAATATAGAAATTGAATTTGTCAAAATTTCATTTTCGTGAAAAATGCCGCTTTTTCGTCATTTTTTTGAAGTTTTTTCTACCGCATAGGGTCAATTTTGAGAAATTCGAAAAATGACCTAAATAAAGTACCAACTAGATCCACTTTGCTACCGGAAACATACCCTATTCATGATAATCAAAGTAATTTTTCGGTAGTAAAAATGTCTTCAGAATAAAAAAAAAAAAAAAAAAAAAAATCACACATCATTGTAATACCAATACATTCTTCGCTCCGCTCAGAATTTAAAATAAAAATAAATGTTTATATTATTCTAAATTTAACATTATAACATAAATATAAAAATGATATGTAATGTGCCTATAAAACTACACTAAAGTAACTTACCATTATTATATGAAATGATATAGTATTTAAAAATTGATGGAATTCGATGAAACTATAAATGTTATAAAATTTAATTATTGACTAATTTAAGATATCTAATGAAAATATGGATATTTGACAAATTTATAAAGTATTCCTACAGGCATTTTACATAAAAAATAAAGATTATTACCTATTATTTTTAATACCTAATAAAAACTAGATATAGCTCATATTTTATTAAAAAAATTTCAAAATATTAATTATTTATTATAAGTATATTATATCTGACTGAACTCCCTATTCAATTGAAAAATCCTATTAATAAAAACCCCACGCACAAAATAATTGTCTATGAGATTATAATAAATAAAGGACGAAAAACGGATGAAAACTTCATGGCTTCTTGATTATATAATAAACTGTTTACATATACGAGTGTAATTATTCAATACCTTTATTACCTTTTCCGGAATATTATGTTTGAGTGGAGTGACTGTGTATGGACACTGACACTGTGTTAACTAATCGAAAAAATGAAATTTTTTTTTTAGTTTTCTAATTATAGACTATAGTCTATATAGTTATAGATTTCATGGGATAGATGTACCCTCATTTTGAACTTAAAGAAGATAATGTTCTTGTTCCACACTGACATTATTATTATAACTATTATTATTATTATTATTATTATTATTATTATTATTATTATTATTA
>JAIUCT010010345.1:0-10586 GCA_021307375.1 Tetraneura akinire | reverse complement strand
GGGCTCAATGTACCCGAACACTATGGTAGCGGAAAAGCTATGGTGGTGGTAAAGCTTTTCACCCTCACCAGTATTCCACTGGCAGCTATGTTGGTGGTAAAGCTTTTCACGCGAACCTGTATCCAAGGACAGCTAGTATTATAATAATTTAAAACATCATCTGAAGTAAATATTATAATAATTATATTTACAACACTAATACTATTATTATGGCAATCTTTTTTATTTAATTATAAACATTCATGACTATTATTTTAACAATATTCTTTATAATTAATTGTGGTAATATATAAATACTTATACCTAATATAATATGATCTAAGTATTATCATTGATTAATACCTCAATTAAATAAATAAGACAACTGATTAAATATTTATGTGACATGACGGTTGAAATAGGTTCAATAATTTTAAAACTTCTTTTAGTTTTTAATACCAGTTTATGAAACTTTAAATTGAAATTATATATATAGCAAATATTTCATTTAAACACTTTATAATTGATAAAAATTATTGCAAATTTTTAACTGTAATTACAAGTAGATAAATAAAATAAAATATAATGAAATATTAATAATATTATGTAGTTTATCATTAAATAATTTCCACATTAAACTTTAAACTCATGTGATATACTCGTATGAAATTTTTTTTTATTTTACACTCTGCGTGAAGATAAAAATGTATATAATAATAATAATAATAATAATAATAATAATAATAATAATAATAATAATAATAATTATAATACCTAATAATAATATTAATAATAATAATAATAATAAAATGTAACAGCAGTATGTTATAGAAGATAGAACATGCGATTTATTATAATGGCAACACAGCTGATTTAGTGATTTATCATATATGTATACATTTCTGTACTAAGCTCAATAAAGGAAGACTCGTTACTACACGCCGAATTCATTTAATTCTTGATAAATTTAACTCGTTTAAATGATTTATTATTCATTCTTTTAAATATATTGTTTCATCATTTTTAGTACTTAAATATAACTATTATTGTTATTATTATTATAATTATTATTATTATTATTATTATTATTGTTATTATTATTATTTTTTTTTTATTATTATTATCACAGACTTTCTTCTTTTGGCTCTGCGTAAAACACAAGTACTTAAATATGATATAATCGCCCGTTATAAACATCGCAAATCCAGACCGTGCCAATTAGTATGATGCTGCAAAATTTTATTGTATTGTAGTAGTTTATTCTTCAGGTTTTCATGTATCTATTTAAAATGTCATCATTTTTAGAGGCCTATGCTGATTTTATATACAAAATATAAAAACATAACTTACCCATAACGTAATATTTTTATTATGTAGGTACCTACATATATCTAAGAATTGTAAATAAATTTTAATAGCATATGGGTATCTAATAACATAAACACATACCTATATATAAAATTTTATCTATTTAATATAATGAATACACGTATAACATTTTTAATCACGCAATTGCCTAAAATATATTATTATAAAATATTATAGTTAAATTGTACTCGTAATATCATTAATACCAATGCTATCACAATAATTTATCCCTTTCACAGCAGTATCAGTTTTTCTTTTTATAACTAAATAATTATACGAACTATATTTACAACGTTAATTTATAATTAATATTTTTGTAATATAATAATAATATGAAATGTAAACATTCGGAGAGAATATTTATTTTTCATAAAATGATGATTAATAACACAACCAGATAAAACCCATATTTTACACTGCGATGACAAAATGCAGATAAAAATATATAAATTATTTATATTATAATAATTGTCCATGAAAATAAAGGAACATAAAGGTGATGGAATAAATGCAGAGATACAGGTTGATGATAGTATTATGTTAATATTGACATATTTTTGTTTATATTGAAACAGCGTTATATTGAAACAGCGTGCTTTTTTCATTGGGACTTAATAACAGTTACTGTATAAGTAAATAAAATATGCAACCGTATTATATATTATATTGTATTGTATTGTGTAATATGTTCAAAAAAAAAAAAAAAAAAAAAATATTTTGTCTAACGTTATTTTATTTAAAAAAATAGAATTTCAATAAGATAATAGATATACATTATACATTTAAGCGTATTGAGTATTGACATTACTATTTATGGAACACGACCATTTTTAAATAAAAATAAATATTATTATTCTTATGTACCCAACTTTTCGCTAGTTTGTCTTATTTATAATAGAAATCACAATAACTGTATATTATTATTCACGTTTTACATTCAAATTAAATTCATCTATAAAATTATACGTAAAGTATTCGCAATAAATCTGTGTGTAAAAAAGAAATTACCTATACTATCTATTGCTGTATTTAATTGAATTTAACATTCGTCTAAAAAAAAAATCATCAAATTACTAAAAAAAAATAAAAATCATCGTTTAAAGTTTAAATATTAATAATGTATTTATTCGAATTTATTTTTTAAATAAAGAAACCAGATTTATACAGAAAATTTGTTTTTATTTCAGCAAATACGCATTTCCAAGACCAAGTCTTCATCATCAGTGCTAAACAACTACTAATAGTATAGTTGTTATTTAGCACTATGCGTATTTGTTAAATAAAAACAAATTTTTGTAGAAATTAGATTTCTTTATTTTTTAAAAAAATAATAATTTTTACATGTGAATCAACATCAAAATATTATTTATTCCAATTCCTTTAATACCATAAACCATAATAAATATAATAAAATAAATAAAATTACATATAACTGTAAAATTTATTTCAGTTTTAATTTATATGTTTAATAATAAAAATAACTTGGAGAACATTATACTTTGTAGGCAAGTATGCATATTTATTTTTATTACATTATACATCATGATTCAAATTAATACTACATAGAAAAAAAGCAATACTTATTTACCATATTTAATTATAGATTTAATATTTATAAAAATTATCATATTATATATTTCATTATCACAAATATTTGTATGATGATTCACATCAAGGTTATACTTATAATATTATGAAATATATGGATACGGATAATGTCCTTGATAAAATAACAAGAACGATAAAGCATATTAAAAAAAAATATAAGTTAATTAAAGTTGTAACTATCTACCTATATAATTCAAAACAAAAAGAAAATGAAATTTCTTAAATTTTATATAACAATTTGGCTTTATAAATTCATGAAAAATTGTTTGTTTAAAATATTAAATGAATTTTGAAACATGTTTTATTGGGAATATTATATTATTCATTTAATTTAACAAAAAACAATTTTATAACGACTAAATAAACATTGGATTTATTTACATTGTACAATAATAAATATTAGAATTATTTGATATACTCGTAATTGGTAATTAATAAATTATAATCAATATATTAGTTTTCATCTATGAAAAACAAAATTTAAAGTAAAATAATTTTCCAAAGTAATTAATAAATTGTATGAATTCATATTAATATAAAATACAATATAAATATACAATAAATGTAATACTACAGGTGTATTCTATTAAAAAATAATCTGTGATGTCTATAAAAAAAAAAAATTAAAAAAAAAAAAAACATAAAGAAACATGATTAAAAAAGGAAATAGATGTAGTGCAGAGATTAATGAAAGGATCTTAAGTGAGGAAGAATAATCGTACGTTGTTGACAGTTGCATTAAAAAAAAAATTCCTTTACAATAATGGCAACGAAAAAAACATTTATTTTATTTTTATTAATTATAAAACCACTAAAATTGATTTCCTCTTTTTATACACAATACAAAAGAATACGTTTTTATTTTTATATAAATTACATTGTATAATGTTTTATCTCTATAATCAATTTATCAAAATCAATTTAGAGTTTGTATATTTATAAAATATTTTTCAGTAATGGATAGTATGGTAGGTACAGTACAGAATAATGAAAATTATCTATATGCACACTATAAATTATTATAACTTAAAATAAAATAAAATATACAATTTTGAAGAAATAATAATATGGAAGTAACTAAGTACATATAGTACAGATACACAAACAAAAAATATAAGTCATAATATTAATTCTAAAAAACGATTTTTACATCAAATGATCATTGTGGTATACTCAACATGTTAAATAAATAATGTGATATGATACTTTTGATACATACTATAAAAATTAATTAAAGACATAAAAATAATTAATATGCATGTATATTATGTTTAAATGTATAACATATAGTGTAATATATTCTTACCTATTTAAATTTTATTTTAAGTAATTTACGTATTGTTTATTTGTTTATTTACGGTTTTATAATATTTAAGAACTATTACGAGTAGAGGTAAATTTTCAGAATATTATTGTAATTGGAATTAGATGTCATGTTAAAGAACATTATATTATTATGTATCAAATATATATAATTTACAAAAAAAAATTATTTTGGACATTTCATTTGGATAAAAAACCAAAATGTGAACGTTTAAATTGTATTTTAAATTTTATTGGAACATAATAATATTTTACAATGATTAGGTATAATATTAATAAACAGAATTTTAAATTTAAAAAATATTAAACCATAAGTCATGAACAGATGTTCTTATATTATTTCATAATATTGTTTGTAACAAATAGTTATCTACTAAGTTTGTGATTCCTATGAATAATAAATTATTCAACTTAAAGTCATTAAAAGTTTATCGTTTATTGTGTAATTAACTGTATAGGTAAGTATAAAATAAGTTAAAAAGTACGTAATTTGCGAATGGAATTGTCGAACATACGGGAAATTATTATTATAATTCAATAAACATTTTATCTTTTAATCAATATATACGTGAATACATGGTTAATATAACGTAGTCACTTGTTAAATATATTAAGTCGATACTCGTATTATAATTTTTCACTCGGGTACGCTCGGAAAATTAAAATTAATAATAAAACACACACATAATAATTGTAAAATATTGTAAAACTAATAAATTCTTCGTTTCGTTCGGTGTGTAAAATTATGACGTATGGATATACAATACAATACACGATAATGGAATACACAATTTTACGTCCAATTAAATATGATTATTATGTATTTAGAAAGGATTAAAATAATTTTACAGGGACATTGCAGCATACTAAACTTACCTATATTAATTTATACAATAATTAAATTTGACTTTGTTTCTTCAGATAACAAAAAAAATGTGATTTTAATTATAATTGTTAATGAAAAAATTACATTACTAGCTTTTTATGACGACACACTACTATACTTGATGTGTTTGAAGAAGAAAATATCTTGAACCAACTTATTCGTGTATTATAATATTATAATATGTATTAAAATACAAGAATTATACGTAACTTGCTCGAGTATTCCTGTATTTGTATACGTAGCATACCTACTCGTATACACAAGTTATGTTATATTATAGCATTTTTAAGTTTAATTAAGTAGTTAACGTTAAAATATCTTGAAGAATATGATAATATTATCTTCCGAAGTAACAATAATTAATAATGACTATGAACTATAATATAATAATAAATTAAATATAAAAATTAATATTTAAAGTGTATAGGTATTATATTTTTTATCAAATAAAATTATGCAAAATTTACTAAAAAATTTTAAACAACATATTAAATATGCCTGACATATATTATTACGAAAAAAAAAAAAAAATACTATTTTATAAGGGAAATGTTGAAGCAAAAATATTTCGATCTTTGGAATCTTTGGAATTTTTTAATGCACTATAAGTTATCATTATAATCTAGAATAACTTAGAAATCTAAAAAAGAGACATCCTTTAAAATTCAAATATTTTATTTTAAATTAGTAAATAAATCGGGAAACTCGCATTATTATATGTAGGTACCTATACAATATTACATACCTAAATAAATTTCATTTTGTAATTGGACATTTCTTACGCAAAAATAATTTATTTTATTTTTTCTTAATTGTCCTATTATTTTAATAATAATAATTATGATATAACTATCAGTATTCACTCTAATGGTTATTAATTAAACATAGAGACTGTGAATTTATTTTGGTAATTTATTAAACATTATGAAAATATTAAGATAATAATACATATTTTATTAAGTAAGAATAGAAGTAACACCTATGGCTATTCATGTATACTAATATTTTTTTTAAATGTAAATTATTATATTATAATATAAGCTTAATAACTATATTTATAGTGTATATAGCAATTGTTTTTATAATAACCATATAGTGATTTGAATTGTCAAACTCTCATTTTTTCACTTTTAATATTTTATAATTTTTCATTTATATACTTATATTAATAAATTTTAAAATAACATAATTTAAACATGTATAAACTAGTACAATATTATAAAATATATACATAATATATAATAAATATTGTAAATATTTAAAAATTTATATTAATTGGTTTTTTATATTATATATATTATATATAAATATAAATAATTTTATTTATAAATTAATTTTAATCATTTAGAAATTTTCCATAATAAAGTAGTAGTAAATTAATATAATATAAAAATAACTCTCAAAGCGTAAATAATTTATTCGTATGCTGAATATTTACTTTAATAACCGTAAGTAATTAAAACTATAATAGTTCATTGATTTTGATGGATAATATTAAAATTAATTAATATTTTCAAATTAACTGTCCTATAAACACAAATGTATCCGATATATTATTATTATATCGTACAACAATAACGTATAAACGGCGAGAGGAGGATATGGGAAATAAATTCCTCTTAGCCTATTATTATATTAATACATTTTTTGATAGATAAAATTATTTTTCACCTACATTTTCCCTTTTCAGGTTAACATAATATTTTTTATCAATACACATCCTCCATTGACAGAATCCTAAATATGCTGTGCACAGTGTACACTTGTTTTAAACACTTGTTATGATATCAAATTAATATCATACATTTTTTTTTTAAATCTTATGGTCAATATATTATCACTTCGGTACTTTTAAAATAAACTATTGATCAGAATAACTAAAAATTTAAGAGTTTTCATAAGAGTTTATGAAGTACCGACTCCGTTACATATTTAAACTGAAGACCCTCGTAAATTCTATATTATATTCGACGCCCTTAGAAAAATCTCATTAATTCATAAATATTAAGGATGGATATCAAAAATATTTGTAGAGGCAATCCACTTCAAAACAAATTCTATACGGGTTCTGCTAAAAATATATAAATAATTATAATACATTTTAGACGCTTGTTCACTAAACTTTACATATTTTAAAATAATAAATCATCGTGATCAATAGGTTATAAAAAATACTCATGAAATGAATATAAGAAAATGTATTTATTTATAAAATATATTAATATAATAACGAATATTCAAGAGCTCAGAGTACAACAGAAGATATTCGTACTTCATTCATGTAATTTTATTAGTTATTAGTTTATTACTTTGGAAATTAAAAAAAAAATTCACAATATTTTTATAAATGATTTTATATCATTGTAATTCATACAATGAGATGAAACAATTAAAATATTATATATTTTAATAATATTAAAGTTGGCCATTTCACTATTTTGATTGATTAGATAAACAGAATAAATTAAAAGTCGAAGTATAAAGTATATTTAATATTTGTGATAGTTAATTAATATTAAATTAATAAATTTCATAATAATAATTTTTAGTGTTTTTAAAAAAACAACGTATAATAATATTATAAAATAACTTGAGTTAAATTCAATATATAAATTATACATCTTATTTATATAATTGAATATATATTCCAATGATAGTATAACCTGGCTGCATTAATTTATGATTGCATAAAATACCTGTATTATTAATTAGTTTTTTAAAAACTTAATTAAAAATATAAATAAATAATATTTCTTCACTATCACAAATTGTATTCTTTCTTAAACTTAACATGTAGTCGCACTTGTAATATGACGTGTTAATACCTATGATAAATTATTTAACATTATTCTCTTATTTTTTACAACATAAAAAGAAATTGTGACGATTATGATATGAAAGTGTCTTATATTTCATAAAATTAATACATCAAAATTATTGATTTTTACCTTAAATAGGTATTAATAATTATAATTATTATAAAATATATTTACATTATTTTTAATAATCACATTTATAATTAAAAACATTAATTTCATAAAAAATGTAAAAAATTGTAAAAATTGATATACGAGTATTTTATTAATGTTTATGAAATTCGAATAACTTAAACAAAATTTCGATGCACACGGCCCATAAGTTTTAAGTACAGTAAATTACATAGATCTCTCTGATGATTGTCGACCGACAATTTTCCATAAATTGTCGTTTAGTATCTTTTTCTAGTTTTCGAGACCTATTATTAGATTTTTTTTCAATAAAGGAAACGCTGTTACTATATATTATATTAAAATATGTTATTAAAATATTACATTACAATGAATTCACTAGAAAATCAAAGGTATCGTATGTTTTTAAATCATATATTTGCTGTCATAGTTTAACGGAAGAGAATAAAAATGAATAAAAGAGCCCAGATTGTGAATTTCGTTTATAGGTATAACCAGTAGGTATAATATATATTAAGGATCTGCAAAGTTCTTAAAATACGATTTTCATCGGACAATAATGAATAATATGTTATACGTTTAGCAATAAAATCTTTAAAAACTCCTATAATATCAAATATTATAATAGTTTATCGCGTTTATGGTTTGCTATAAAGTTTTCGACTAAATTATCATAACGACTATAAGGGTGCATTGAAAAATGCTGATAATTTACCCAGGAGTAGTTCATGCATTATTCAAATAAACGCGAATCACTTAAAAATATTTTGCATACCTACGACTTTATAATCGATAATAATTTTATTAATAATAATTAATATAACAAAATAAATAAATGTAATTTACATGTTATTATTTGATATATATTTATATCATTATGATTTTATATTATTTTTATTTTTTAATAATAATAATAATAACAATAATAATAATAATAATAATAATAATAATAATAATAATAATTATAATGATAATAATAGTTTAATTTTAATAAATATATTTATTGAATATTTCAATGGCAACTAAAATAATTTATTTTTTTTAATTTTATTGTTTCACACAAGTGCAGTTAACATTATATAACATAATATATCCGAATATCATATGAGAAAACATTATAATAAACGTATATAATTATGTTATATACCTATATATATTCATTTTTTGGAATAACTTAAAATAATTACATTTTCATTGTATAGGTTATCATGTTAATATTCTACATAAAGCTGTATTATTATAGGATAATGTAAATTACTATAAACAATAAAATGTAAATTTTTCGACATAATATTAACTATATTATATGAACATACAAACACAATGTATTATTATATGACTGCTAAATAATAATTTAGAAACTATTATAAGACTTTTTATACTACTAAAGTACTAATAAAAATTATAATAGCTACTGACTATTTAATAAAACTATAGGTAATTAATAACTGATAATTCTATTTTCTTCTATTTTATATTTTTAATTTAAATCTAAATGAATTTAATTAATACATATAATGCATTAAAATTATTTAAATGCTTAAAACACCAAGTTTGAATGTATTTTTTTTATCATACATTAAAAATGATTTATTATACAAATAATGTAAATTTTAGAAAAACAATAGTGTTTGAAAAACACATACAAACAGTCTAATAATTTTAAAATAATAATGTTTAGTTTTAAGAATTGTGAATATTAAGCAAATAAATAATAAGCCGGATTTATTTTTAGTGCTTATTGATACCATCAACAAATTTTAAAATAATTCAAATGTTCCTTGTGAAGACATAAAATATAGAGAATATTATGTAACCCTTAAATACTTTAAAGACATCAAATATTTCGATTTAAGTATGGCTTACATTCAATGTATTTAAGTTACCTAATAACTATAAAAGTTTATTACATAAAATTTATATGCCTCGTAAAAATATTAACTCGGTTTTGATATTAACAAATTTATAATATTATTGACTATTGTTCCCTAATAAATAAATAATATTTTTATTTCGTAACCAAATTTTATAACTAACTAGTTTTTATCTTTTTCTTATTGGTTGTGCATTACATAAACTATATATTACAATACATTATTAGTTTTTAGTTAAATTTTATCATTTTTTTAAATACATATAATTTAGAAAATGAAAACCAATTGTAAAAGTATATTTAAATTTCAATGGTTTTTTACGGACTAAAACCATCATGAAATCAAATATTATAGGTATTATATTGTTTGTATTAAATGTGATTTGATAAAATACGTCAAGCGTATTGATACTTTTTTCACTTGGATTATTTCCATAATTCATGACAATACAATATTCTATTTCTTTAGAATTCTACATAAAGAGTTTACTCTATTTTATTATAAATATCTAAATATTTCTCTACTAGAACCAATAAAAATTATTAAAATTATTAAAAAAAAAAAAAAAAAAGTTAGTATTAGCATCGTTAAAATACATTT